>JARQOD010000723.1:0-127715 GCA_033576555.1 Oophaga sylvatica
ATAATAAATTATTACATCTAGAAAGTGCATCATGCATACTGACAATAGGTAGTTATACCTGAAAGTGCTGTTGAAACAACCACAACAGATATAAATTAATAATGGTATATGGTATCACAGTGCATAGTTACTCAAGGACAATGTCGATGTAATACTGTATCTCAATAAAGTCAGCGTCAACCATTATGCTTGTTAGCCTTGTAGATTGTTAAAGAGGGAACGTGCTTTTTTTGTGTGGTCATGGTGGAGTATTAGACAGTAAATGATTACTGCTGTCGTTTTTTGGCGTCCCTAGGGCACAAAACGCTGCGTAACGTCACATTTTATAGAGTCATCTAATAGACACACCTACCCTACCCTACGCGTGACAGTAGGAAGGTAGTGTTGACGGATAAAGCCTTGCGCAACCAGACATCTTTTACCCTCTTTAACACTGTACAAGCAAAAATGCATGATTGCAGCCGCAGACTTTATTGACGTACATATAACATCGCCATTACCCATCAGAGGCTGCCCACTGTCTGATACAGACATAGAATATACCTTTGCTATCCGTACCTTTGTTTCACCTACACTTGCAGGCACACACTTTAAATTGTGACAATGCATAATGTTTTTTTAAATGGTTATTTTTATTGTACATTATTGCGTCATCACATTGATAGTCCATGCTGGACATGTCATACATGCTGTACAAAGTAACGATTTTTATTAACTTAAATAATTGAAATGTCTGTGACTGTCACATATAAATTGCAATGATATGATGAGTGACTATTACAAAATCCATTGTCTTCACCATGTTATGGTTTAACATAGCGTTCCTTAAGCATTATTCATAAATACAAAAATGGACTTTTATTCTTAAATTTACAACACTATATTTTGTAACCAATTTTTTGGGTGGTGTGTTGTTCCATTTCTTGTTGGCATGTGCATATATGCGTTTATATTTGCAGGGTCTTTATTTTTATTCTTGAAGTTAGGAAACATGTGTATCTTCGTACCGTGTTAGCCAGTAGATAGAAAAATATTTAGACTTGAGTGTTATGATTTGGTAGCTGAGGAGTGCAGGTAAAAAGGCAATACACCAAGCAGTTGGAATCTATGAGATTGCAGTACCCTGACTAACCACCACAACTAGAGGCAGCCGTGGAGCGTTCCTACGTTGGTCCTAGATGCCTCGTCACAGCCTGAGAAACTAATTACACCTAAAGATAGAAATAGGAAAGCTATCTGCCCCGAGCAGAACCCCAAAGATAATAGAAAGCCCCCAAACATGTAATGGCGGTTAGACAAGAAGAAACACTGACACAGAAAGAAAATAGTATGAGCAAACGCTGGGGCCCAAACTAACTAAATAGAAAAGGATAGGAAGGGTACTTACTGCAATCCCAGAAAACCCTGAAAAGCACCAACTCTACTAATTTCAAATCACCTGAGATCACTCGACCTCTACCACCTAAATTAGTTCTCTGGTGTAACAAAATCAAAACAGCAGCCACTGAAAAAACTGCAAAAAGCAAAAGTACAAACATCAGTGGCTGAACTAACTGAGAGGGCAAAAGCCCCCGGAGGGGACCCTGAAGGCCCCCACAGAAGTGCAGGACAAAATGCAAAAATCTAGCACAAAAAAAAAGAAGAAAAATGTCTTATCTGATAGCAGGAGATGCAGACACGACACAGCAGGCTACAAGGGAAACAGGATTCAAGGATTGAGACCAGAACAATTGATCACCGGCAATCCTGATGGGAAGGTGACTCCCTTATATAAGACCAGTCAGTAACACCTGATTCCCAATCCTCACAATCTTCACTGGACAGACCAGCACCGCTTGTAACCACCAGAGGGAGCCTCTGCTCAAACTCATCTCAAGCCCATTCACAACACTTGAGAGTCCGCAGTGGTTGATACCTTTTAATGGATAACTGAAAAGATGGTAACAAATTGCAAGCTTTCGAGGCTACTCACATCTCTTCATCAGGCAAAGACTAAAACAAAAAATGAAGCATCACATATTTCTATACACAACAGGACACAGGAATAGTGCAATAGGTAAGACAAGTGACGTGTAGCAGAACTGTCATTATGACAGAGGGATGAACATAAATATTGGAACAGTTCATAGATAAGGATAGAAAGTTTTTTTGCCCTCTGATTGGGGTCTGGTTTTGTGTTTTCATGCCCCTGGAAAGGCAGAGACGCAGATTCCTTAATTGATATAGAATGACATAAATCCGTGTGATCTATTCATTCCAGCACTAAGAGTGTCAAAGGTCATGATGAGCTTATATTCCGAAACCTTTCTATCTTTCTCAGATTTGAAGTTATATTTTAATACCAGTAATTCCATATCCATCATGCTATGACCGGGCATACAAAAGTGTTTTGCCACAGGTAAATCCATTATTTTTTCTCTTATTGTGTGGCGCTGATAATTCATCCTTGTTCTCAGTTTTTGGCCGGTCTCCCCCACATACAGACCCCATTTGGGACATTTAGTACATATAATTAGGTACACCACATTACATGTGATGCAGCTGAAAGTAGCTGGGATATTGTAGTCGTGATGGGAGTTGGGGATATTTATCTTGTCCGTGGTCATTATAGATGCACAGGTTTTACATTTCTTCTTGTTGCAAGGAAAGGTTCCTGCAGCTGTTGGGGAGGACAGGGAGCTTCTGACAATGATGCTTCTTAGATTTGTGGGCTGCCTAAAACACAGTAGTGGGGGGTCTGGAAATATGGATTGTAATATCGGGCATCTTTTTGTAGTAAAGGTTGTAGTTTCCGTGTAGCTCCCCTTAGCACCTCCATATTTGGATTGTAGGTCACCACTAGAGGCACCCGGTTATTTTCTTCTTTACCTTTGTAATGTAGCAGGTGATTCCTTGATATTCAGTTGGCTCTTGAAATTTGGTTCCCTGGTTCAAAAAAGTCTTTCTGAGGCGACCCCCCACTACTGTGTTTTAGGCAGCCCCCAAATCTAAGAAGCATCATTGTCAGAAGCTCCCTGTCCTCCCCAACAGCTGCAGGAACCTTTCCTTGCAACAAGAAGAAATGTAAAACCTGTGCATCTATAATGACCAAGGACAACATAAAGATCCCCTACTCCCATCAGGCCTACAAGATCAAAGGTACTTTCGGCTGCATCACATCTAATGTGGTGTACCTAATTATATGTACAAAATGTCCAACTGGGGGTCTGTATGTGGGGGAGACCGGCCAAAAACTGAGAACAAGGATGAATTATCATCGCCACACAATAAGAGAAAAAATAATGGATTTACCTGTGGCAAAACACTTTTGTATGCCCGGTCATAGCATGATGGATATGGAATTACTGGTATTAAAATATAACTTCAAATCTGAGAAAGATACAAAGGTTTCGGAATATAAGCTCATCATGACCTTTGACACTCAGTGCTGGAATGAATAGATCACACGGATTCATGTCATTCTGTATCAATTAAGGAATCTGCGTCTCTGACCTTCTAGGGGCATCAAAACAGAACACCAGACCCCAATCAGAGGGCAATAAAACTATCTCCTTATCTAGGAACTGTTCCAATATTTATGATCATCCCTCTGCCATAATGACAGTTCTGCTTCACGTCAATTGTCTTACCTATTGCACTATTCCTGTGTCCTGTTGTGTGTAGAAATATGTGATTCTTCATTTTTTGATTTAGTCTTAGCCTGATGAAGAGACCTGAGTAGTCTCGAAAGCTTGGAATTTGTTACCATCTTTTCAGTTAGCCATTAAACGGTATCAACCACTGAGGACTCTCAAGTATAAATATTTTTCTATTCTTGGAATTGAAATTCATCATTTTATTGTCCTAGTAAAACTTCATTTATTCTTGTTTGAAGTACATACATTTGCAATGGCCACGTAACAAGGCAATAACTCAATATTTTATGCCTACACCCTCCTTGATCCTGGCTTCAACACCGCCAGTTGCTGCTCAGAAGTGTTAGATGCACAGATGAAAACAATCGCTGATGTGTTTGTGGGGTTCAGTAACGCCTGCTGTTCCCCTGCTGCTGTGTGTCTGGCAAAAATTACTGCTGCTAACTACAACTTCAGCTTCAAACATCTCATACTAGGCCTCTGCCTACACCCTCCTTGACCCTGGGCTTCAACACCGCCAGTTGCTGCTCAGAAGTGTTAGATGCACAGATGAAAACAATCGCTGATGTGTTTGTGGGGTTCAGTAACGCCTGCTGTTCCCCTGCTGTGTGTCTGGTAAATATTACTGCTGCTAACTACAACTTCAACTTCAAACATCTCATACTAGGCCTCTGCCTACACCCTCCTTGACCCTGGGCTTCAACACCGCCAATTGCTGCTCAGAAGTGTTAGATGCACAGATGAAAACAATCGCTGATGTGTTTGTGGGGTTCAGTAACGCCTGCTGTTCCCCTGCTGTGTGTCCGGCAAAAATTACTGCTAGCTACCTACACATGGTGAAAAAAACATGACATGTCAAAGTGTCTAGTGCTACAATAGATATGAGGCTACACCCTGATTTCTAAGCTGTAAACATTTGAAACGTCAGCTTTAAAACCATAAAATGATTAGTCTTTGTCAGAAATCTGTAACAAAATAGTTGTGACATATTATTTCAGATATGCACATGTCGAAAACAAATGCTAACACAAAAGCCTACTTATGCTATAGGATACTGATGGTCAACCTTGTCACTCCATAGCTTAGACAAATCCAACTCACATAATGACTCAAATGCTGCAATGTTGGAAGTGCATAATGTGGGTTGAACTTTGACAACAGCTGCAGTGCGAAGGTTAGACTTCAGTGTTCTTGGCTTTTAAATAAAAGCATACAAGTAAATATAATAATCCAATGTTGATTAAGGGAGGTGATGTACACCTGTAATATTGTGCAAACAATGCATGTAGGAATAGTCCTCTTCAACATTACTTATATTTGTGTCATTTTAAAAAATACATATTTAATTAGAAAGTTAACAGCCCATATCATAAAGGTCCTTCATGTAAACATGATAATCGGTAACAAAAATCATGCATTACCTTGTTAAAGTCAATAGTGCATAGTCACAATAGCAAAATATATACCTGTAAGTGGTGCTGAAAGAACGACAACTGATAGAATAGGTGAATGATATCTATTTATCAGACTGAATAGCAACACCTGTACAATGTCGATATAATACTGTACCTTAACAAAACAGCTGTGTCACACCTCACACTCGTTTTTTCTTGTAGCTTGTTATGTAATAGGGCACATGCGTGTATGTTTCATCATAGGTGCATGTTTACTGAGTAAAGCAGTCATGACAACGCCTTTGTGTTGTCGGTACGCTTGCGATGATGAACGATGCGCACCGTGAATGTTAGTCTGCGTCATAAGACGCACAGACGCTCCAATACCCAACGCGTCACAGCAGGAAGCCAGTCTGTGCGTCCAAACAAAGGCGCAACCATACATGCACGTAACCTTTTATAAAGCTATATAAAAAAAGGATGTAGTAGTAACGCACACTTTATTGAGGTACAGTATTACATCGCCATTCACCATCTGTGGCTATGCAGTCTCATCTATATATACCTTATCTATCCGTTATCATGCTTGCAAGTCCACAGTCAGGCATAAAAAGCTGTTTTCACTATGCACTATGCACTTTTTAAAGTTTTTGTTTGTTATATAAATGATTGGCACATATTATCAGTATTACATGATGGAAATTTTAGATATTTTTAAAAACTTTTTAGTGATATTATTCACCAAATGTAAAGTTTTATGAATGTCAAAGATAACTTGTAATGCTGATTATGTTTTTAAGTCAGCCATTCATTGTCTACACAATAAAAATGGTGTACATACTGTTACATAGCCATCATTAATGGATTCTGATATGTACTTGTATGCTTTTATTTTAAACCGTATAGCAGATTATTTAACCTATTTTAATTGTGATTTGCATTGCTTTTCAACATGTTAATGTATGCGTTTATGTTTGTAAATTATTAATTTACATATATTTTTTTCAGTAAAATCATCATCTTATGGTACTAAAGGTTATATTTCTCTTGTTTGGAGTATAGACATTTTTAATTGACACGTAACAAGGAAAATACTTGATCTAGTATTTAAACATCCTCCTTGACCCTGGGCTCCAACACCGCCAGTTGTTGCTCGGAAGTGCTGTTAGCACAGTCAACACTTGCTCCTGTGTTACTGGGGTTCAATAATGTCAGCTGTTCCCCTGCTGTGTGAACGGCAAAAAGTCCTGCTGCCTCCACCCTGTTGTCTTCTCATCCCTGGGCTACAACACCGCCAGTTGTGGCCTGGAAGTGCTATTAGCACAGTCAACACTTGCTCCTGTGTTACTGGGGTTCAGTAATGTCAGCTGTTCCCCTGCTGTGTGAACGGCAAAAAGTCCTGCTGCCTCCACCCTGTTGTCTTCTCATCCCTGAGCTCCAACACCGCCAGTTGTTGCCTGGAAGTGCTGTTAGCACAGTCAACACTTGCTCCTGTGTTACTGGGGTTCAGTAATGTCAGCTGTTCCCCTGCTGTGTGTACGGCAAAAAGTCCTGCTGCCTCCACCCTGTTGTCTTCTCATCCCTGGGCTACAACACCGCCAGTTGTTGCTCGGAAGTGCTGTTAGCACAGTCAACACTTGCTCCTGTGTTACTGGGGTTCAGTAATGTCAGCTGTTCCCCTGCTGTGTGAACGGCAAACAGTCCTGCTGCCTCCACCCTGTTGTCTTCTCATCCCTGGGCTACAACACCGCCAGTTGTTGCTCGGAAGTGCTGTTAGCACAGTCAACACTTGCTCCTGTGTTACTGAGGTTCAGTAATGTCAGCTGTTCCCCTGCTGTGTGAACGGCAAACAGTCCTGCTGCCTCCACCCTGTTGTCTTCTCATCCCTGGGCTACAACACCGCCAGTTGTTGCCTGGAAGTGCTGTTAGCACAGTCAACACTTGCTACTGTGTTACTGGGGTTCAGTAATGTCAGCTGTTCTCCTGCTGTGTGAATGGCAAAAAGTCCTGCTGCATCCACCCTGTTGTCTTCTCATCCCTGGGCTCCAACACCGCCAGTTGTTGCCTGGAAGTGCTGTTAGCACAGTCAACACTTGCTCCTGTGTTACTGGGGTTCAGTAATGTCAGCTGTTCCCCTGCTGTGTGTACGGCAAAAAGTCCTGCTGTCTCCACCCTGTTGTCTTCTCATCCCTGGGCTACAACACCGCCAGTTGTTGCTCGAAGTGCTGTTAGCACAGTCAACACTTGCTCCTGTGTTACTGGGGTTCAGTAATGTCAGCTGTTCCCCTGCTGTGTGAACGGCAAACAGTCCTGCTGCCTCCACCCTGTTGTCTTCTCATCCCTGGGCTACAACATCGCCAGTTGTTGCTCGGAAGTGCTGTTAGCACAGTCAACACTTGCTCCTGTGTTACTGGGGTTCAGTAATGTCAGCTGTTCCCCTGCTGTGTGAAAGGCAAACAGTCCTGCTGCCTCCACCCTGTTGTCTTCTCATCCCTGGGCTACAACACCGCCAGTTGTTGCTCGGAAATGCTGTTAGCACAGTCAACATTTGCTCCTGTGTTACTGGGGTTCAGTAATGTCAGCTGTTCCCCTGCTGTGTGTACGGCAAACAGTCCTGCTGCCTCCACCCTGTTGTCTTCTCATCCCTGGGCTCCAACACCGCCAGTTGTTGCCTGGAAGTGCTGTTAGCACAGTCAACACTTGCTCCTGTGTTACTGGGGTTCAGTAATGTCAGCTGTTCCCCTGCTGTGTGTACGGCAAACAGTCCTGCTGCCTCCACCCTGTTGTCTTCTCATCCCTGGGCTCCAACACCGCCAGTTGTTGCTCAGAAGTGCTGTTAGCACAGTCAACACTTGCTCCTGTGTTACTGGGGTTCAGTAATGTCAGCTGTTCCCCTGCTGTGTGTACGGCAAACAGTCCTGCTGCCTCCACCCTGTTGTCTTCTCATCCCTGGGCTCCAACACCGCCAGTTGTTGCTCGGAAGTGCTGTTAGCACAGTCAACACTTGCTCCTGTGTTACTGGGGTTCAGTAATGTCAGCTGTTCCCCTGCTGTGTGAACGGCAAAAAGTCCTGCTGCCTCCAACCGGTTCTCTTCTCATACCTTGGCTACAACACCGCCAGTTGTTGCTCGGAAGTGTCATTGGCACGGGTACTCACTCCTGCTCAGACTGGTTACAGCACGCCATCTGTTTCCTGTCAGTGTAAACATCACTTAGCCTACAATAAGTTGTCCTGTCATGTTGCGGTCGGGTTAGCCGACTCTATGGTGCCTGGAGTTTAGGTGTTTCCTATGTGTGCTGCGGGATATGCAAATTAAGGCTGTTTTCGTTGTGACAATAGGACAATCACTCACTGTAGTACTGTGTGATTCGGTAACTGCGGCCCGCTCGCGGCCTGTCAACTTAAATTTACATGGGTACCTTCTGCTACCCGTCCGGGTTCCAGTACCGTCAGCTGGTTCTCCGCAGTGCCTTTGGCCTAGGTGCCTCCATCTCGGTATCCAAGTTCCAGCAACGTCTGCTGGTCCTTGGTAGTGCTTTGGAGCACAGGTACCTCCTGCTTAGTAACCGTGTCCCAGTAACGTCAGCTGGTCCTCGGTTGTGCCATTGGCTCTTTTCCTTCTGCTGCCCCTCCGGGTTCCAGCACAGTCAGCTGGTCCTCGTTACTTGCATTGGCTCTTGTACCTTCTGCTACCCGTCCGGGTTCCAGTACCGTCAACTGGTTCTCCGCAGTGCCTTTGGCCTAGGTGCCTCCATCTCGGTATCCAAGTTCCAGCAACGTCTGCTGGTCCTTGGTAGTGCTTTGGAGCACAGGTACCTCCTGCTTAGTAACCGTGTCCCAGTAACGTCAGCTGATCCTCGGTTGTGCCATTGACTCTTTTCCTTCTGCTGCCCCTCCGGGTTCCAGCACACTCACCTGGTCCTCGTTACTTGCATTGGCTCTTGTACCTTCTGCTACCAGTCCGAGTTCCAGTACCGTCAACTGGTTCTAAGCAGTTCCTTTGGCCTAGGTGCCTCCATCTCGGTATCCAAGTTCCAGCAACGTCTGCTGGTCCTTGGTAGTGCTTTGGAGCACAGGTACCTCCTGCTTAGTAACCGTGTCCCAGTAACGTCAGCTGGTCCTCGGTTGTGCCATTGGCTCTTTTCCTTCTGCTACCCCTCCGGGTTCCAGCACAGTCAGCTGGTCCTCGTTACTTGCATTGGCTCTTGTACCTTCTGCTACATTTACAAATTGAAGATTTTTTAAATGTTTTTTTGGGTAATCACTCTGGATCTCCAACAATGAAGACGACGACCCTGATGACCACCCCGAAGAAGATGACGACCACAAGGACGACGAGCATCAAGCCAACCAGCCTAAACACCATCACAAAGAAGAAATAAAAGATTACCCAACAGGACTGAGAAGGTTAAGACAAACTACAAGATACAGAACAAGAGACTTAAGAACAATAAGCAGAAGATCAAAAAGCAGAAGAACATGAAGTATAAGACCAAAATGAAGAGCAAAATATATGCTCTAAATTATAAGCAGAAGAAGACTGAGCAGTGTATGGGGGTGAGTCCGTTCCTCCTCGTGGTGCCCCTGGAAAATGCCTGCTGCTGCAGGCTAAACTGAACACGGACAAATACTGTTGTAATTTAAATCTTTTGTGACAGCAAGAACGGAAGGATGAAAAATTCATACTTTGACAGATTACAAGTACAGGAATCTCTGTCACAAATAAGAATATGATGAAGAAGATGAAGTAAAATATGAATAAGAATAATAGTTTAATAAGAAGAATATGAGTAATGTTAACAAAAAGATGAATAGCAAGAAGTTTAAGAAGAAGATAAAGAAGGTGAAGATGAAGAATAATTTGATGAAAAAGATGATGCTGCTGAAGATTATGAAGGAGAAAGTGTGTCAAAAGTTAAAAAGGTGAAGAGCATGGAAGTTGTGAAATATACATATTTGCCAAAATAGAAAAAACGTTAACAACATTGTCAATTTCTTCGTCAATCCGAACATCTTTAAAAAAAAAAAATATTTATGCTATTCCATTTGATTGGGTTAAACATGTATTCCTTTAATGTCTCCTCAACCTTCCCCAATACATTCTACATTACTCTTTGTTGTTTTCCTTCATGTACAATTAACCAACAAGGCAAGAATGGGGTTTTTTAATTCCGATATTTTGTTCCCTTAGACTTACATTGGATTTCCGGTATCGGTATCGGGTATCGCCGATATTTTTTGGGTATCGGCGATACCATTTCCGATTCCGATACTTTTGGATATCGGAAAGTATCGCTCAACTCTAGCATTAACGTAAATTTCATTTTCTTACCATTTGACCATTTGTTCTAGGTAATGTTTTTATGTTCTCACATGTACTTATTGAAAACACACTGAATTTTGTCTTTAGTTATAAGATTTTAATTTTAGATATATATATTTTTTATTTTTACCCATATTTTAAATATTACTTTACAGTATATGTAATTATTGCAAACCGAATTTATTTGGGATTTCATTTTATTTAATTTTAGAATTTATATTTGATACATTTTTTTATTTTACTTTCTCACGTGTATTTTTTAAATATATTTACAGATCATTATTATAAACTAAGTTATTTCTCTTTATATTTATTTTTTCATGTCATTGATAATTATTTTGCATTTATGTATATTTTAAATGTCTTGCATGTCATTATTGTAAACCAAATGTATTTGTCTTTTATTTGTATGACTATTTTTATCTTATTTCATCTTATTCATTTTTCTTTATTTTTACTCATAGGTATATTGGAAATTTAAAGCATTTAAGTCTTATTTATATCTTTATAATTTTTTATTTAAGTTTATATTTACATTTTACATGCATTTTTTAAACACCATCTTTCCTGCACCTGTGATCAGAGGATATACTAGAACTTGACCAACTGCTGAGAAGGTGGAGACTCCTCCCTGGCATAGTTTACATATGAGTGAAGGGAAGAATCCCAGACAACCTGTCTGATGCAAATGTTAAACACAATAGAATAGAAAACCTTTTGTATTTAGCTGTAAACAGAGAGAGCCAATAGTATCATGGTGGATAATTAGAGTCTTTCTTTATTGTGTTATGGGCGTGAACTTTTCTTTCTGCATGATCAATGGCTCTCAAAACTTTATTATTATCTGCTAATTCCTTAGCCACTAATGTTGTAGACCTTTGCTTGCAAAACTATAGCAGTGTCTACAGAAAGTATTCAGACCCCTTTAAATTTTTCACTCTGTTTCATTGCAGCCATTTGGTAAATTTAAAAAAGTTCATTTTTTTCTCATTAATGTAAACTCTGCACCCCATCTTACCTAAAAAACAGAAATGTAGCATTATTTTGCAAGTTTATTGAAAAAGAAAAACTGAAATATCACATGGTCATAAGTATTCAGACCCTTAACTCAGACACTCATTTAAGTCACATGCTAAATACTGGTAAATGCAGACTATTCTAATTATAGAGCCACATATTCCCAAGAAAATGTCACAAGTGTTGAGAAACCTCCGGAAGTAGATGAGCCATTTACTGGGCCAATGTCAACGGCAACACATGTGAAACTGCAAAATGCAGCTCCAAACTCTCAAACAAAGTGGAATCCTATGGCATCCTGCTTTTATCTAATATAAATCCAGCATTCAATGCACCAGTAGCTATAAAGTCACATGCTGTCCATTTCCTTGTGATACTCCTTGAGATGGTTCTACTCCTTCATTGGAGTCCAACTGTGTTTAATTAAACTGATAGGACTTGATTTGTAAAGACACACACCTGTCTATATAAGACCTCACAGCTTACAGTGCATGTCAGACCAAATGAGAATCATGAGGTCAAAGGAACAGGCCAAGGAGCTCATAGACAGAATTGTACCAAGACACAGATCTGGCCAAAGTTAAAATAGAATTTCTGAGGTGCTCAAGATTCCTAAGAGCACTGTGGCCTCTATAATCCTTAAATGGAAAAAGTTTGGGACCACCAGTAGTCTTCCTAGAAATGGCTGTCCAGCCAAACTGAGCAATCGTAGGAGAAGAGCCTTGGTGAGAGAGGTAAAGAAGAACCCAAAGATCACTGTGGCTGAGCTCCACAGATGTAGTAGGGAGATGGGAGAAAGTTTCACAAAGTCAACTATCATTGCAGCCCTCCACCAGTCGGGTGTTATGATTTGGTAGCCGAGGAGGACAATAGCCAAAATAGCCAAGGCAATCAGACACCCAGAGAGGTTGGTAACTAGCTGATTGCAGACCCCTAAAGTGACAGCAGCACAACTAGAAGTAGCCGTGGGATGTAATTACGATGACCTACACTCCTCGACACAGCCGGAGAGTTAGCTTTCCCCTTTCTCTCTTTAGGCTTAGTTAACTGCCTCGGAGTAGCGCTCCAAAGGAATAGGTAGCCCCCACACATATATTGGCGGTGAGACCAGATGAAATACAAGCACAGGCAGAAAATAAAGCAAGCAAACGCTGGGGCCCAAACTGTCTAGATAGAACAGGACAGGAAAGAATACTGTCTGCAATCCAGCAAAAACTCTAAGAAAAATTCCAACAAGTCTGATTTCCAAAAATACTGAGACCACATGATCTCTCCAGGGAGAGGGACCAAAAACACAAACAGTGGTAAATGAGAAACAGAGACCAGCGCAGGCCCCAGCCATGGAACCTGGCTGACCTCACTTCAGAAGGGAAGAAAACAAAAAGGAAAACAAACGCTACAGAAAACCAGCAAATAACTGCAGGAGTTAAGTACAGTCATAGATAGACCATTATTTTTAATCTTTAAAGATTCCATAATAACGGGGTCTGTACCACAGGACTGGCGTATAGCAAATGTGGTGCCAATATTCAAAAAGGGGGCAAAAACTGAACCTGGAAATTATAGGCCAGTGAGCTTAACATCTACTGTGGGTAAAATCCTGGAGGTTTTTTAAGGGATACTATATTGGAGTATCTGAGGCTGAATAACCTCATGACACAGTATCAGCAAGGGTTTACAAGGGACCGTTCTTGTCAGACTAATCTGATAAGCTTTTATGAAGGGGTAAGTTCAGGACTGGACCAAGGGAATGCAGTGGACGTGGTGTTCATGGACTTCTCAAAAGCTTTTGATACAGTGCCACACAAAAGGTTGATACATAAAATGAGAACAATGGGGATAGGGGAAAATATGTGTAAGTGGGTTAAGAACTGGCTCATGGATAGAAAACAATGGGTGGTTATTAATGGAACACACTCGGACTGGGTCACGGTTAGCAGTGGGGTAACACAGGGTCAGTATTGGGGCCGTTTCTCTTTAACATTTATTAATGACCTTGTAGGGGGCATACAGAGTAGTATTTCAATATTTGCAGATGACACTAAACTCTGCAGGGTAATAAATACAGAGGAGGACAATTGTATATTACAGGAGGATTTATGTAAACTAGAAGCTTGGGCTGATAAATATATGGCAAATGAGCTTTAATGGGGATAAATGTAAGGTCATGCACTTGGGTAGAACAAACAAGATGTATAATTATGTGCTTAATTGTAAAACACTGGGCAAAACTGTCACTGAAAAAGACCTGGGTGCATGTGTGGACGACAAACTCACATTTAGTGGCCAGTGTCAGGCAGCTGCTGCCAAGGCAAATAAAATAATGGGACACATTTAAAGAGGCATAGATGCTCATGAGGAGAACATAATTTTACCTCTATACAAGTCACTGGTGCGACCACACTTAGAATACTGTGTGCAGTTCTGGTCTCCGGTGTATAAGAAAGACATAGCTGAACTGGAGCGGGTGCAGAGAAGAGCAACCAAGGTTATTAGAGAACTGGGGGTCTGCAATACCAAGACAGGTTATTACACTTGGGGTTATTTAGTTTGGAAAAACGAAGGCTTAGGGGTGATCTTATTACAATGTATAAATGTATGAGGGGACAGTACAAAGACCTTTCTAATGATCTTTTTACACTTAGACCTGTGACGGGGTCAAGGTGGCATCCTCTACATCTGGAGGAAAGAAGGTTTAGCCATAATCACAGACGCAGATTCTTTACTGTAAGAGCAGTGAGACTATGGAACTCTCTGCCGTCTAATGTTGTAATGAGTGATTCCTTACTAAAATTTAAGAAGGGACTGGATGCCTTTCTTGAAAAGTATAATATTACAGGCTATATTCACTAATTTCCTAGATACTGTGTTGATCCAGGGAGCTAGTCTGATCGCCGTATGTGGAGTCGGGAAGGAATTTTTTCCCCAATGTGAAGCTTACTGTTTGCCACTTGGGTTTTTTTTTTGCCTTCCTCTGGATCAACATGTTAGGGCAGGTTAGGATAGGATATGGGTTGAACTAGATGGACTTAAAGTCTTCCTTCAACCTTAATAACTACGTAACTTATCTGAAAGTTGCAGGAGAAAGCAGGAAGCTATCTGACTTCCAAAAGGGACCAGGATGAAACAAATCACAGGCGAGGATCATGGGAAGGTTGCTCACTTATATCTCCTCAGTCAGTGAGACCTGATTGCCAATCATTGCCCCCACCTGATAGACCTCTTTTAGCCAAAGCAGCTTCATTACAGGGGGAGCCCAAACTGACAAGTCAGATCCAGAGTGTTCACAACAGTCGGGCCTTTATGGCAGAGTGGCACGACAGAAGCCTTTCCTTAGTGCAAGACATAAGAAAGCCCACATAGAGTTTGCTAAAAAAAAAACACATGAAGGACTCCCAGACTGAGAAATAAGATTCTCTGGTCTGATGAGACAAAGATAGAACTTTTTGGTGATAATTGTAAGTGGCATGTTTGGAGAAAACAAGGAACTGCTCATAACCTGCCCAATATAATCCCAACAGTGAAACATGGTGGTGGCAACATCTTGCGATGGGGGGTGTTTTTCAGCCTCAGTGACAGGATGACTGGTTGCAATTAAAGGAAACATGAATGTGGCCAAGTGCAGAGATATTCTTGATGAAAACCTCTTCCAGAGTGCTCTGGACCTCAGACTAAAGGCACTGCCACACTTAGCGATCGCACCAGCGATCACGACAACGACACGACCTGGCGAGCTCGCTAGTGCGATCGCTATGTGATCGCTAGTTAGATTCCAAACACAACTCATCAGCGATCTGTGATTCCAAACACAACTCATCAGTGATCTGTATAACGACCTCTGCGGTCGTTGGGAAAACCTAGTCCCACCTGCGACGCTGGTGAAGTTGTTCATAAAGGGTGTCACACTCAGCGATTCAGGCTCACCAGCGGGACACCAACGACCAAAAAACGGCTCAGAACGTTCATAAGTGATCAACGACATCTCAGCAGGGGCCACATCGCTGCTACATGTCACACACAGCTAGGTCGCTAACGAGATCGCTACTGCGTCATAAATGGTGACGCAGTAGCAATCTCGTTAGCGATCTCACTAGCGATCTCGCTTAGTGTGGCATACCCTTTAGCCGAAGGTTAACCTTCCATCAAGACAATAAGCCTAAGCACACAGCTAAAATAACGAAGGAGTGGTTTCAGAACAACTCTGTGACCATTCTTGACTGGCTCAGCCAGAGCCCTGACCTAAACCCAATTGAGCATCTCTGGAGAGACCTGAAAATGGCTGTTCACCAATGTTCACCATGCAACCTGACGGAACTGGAGAGGATCTGCAAGGAAGAATGGCAGAGGATCCCCAAATCCAGGTGTGAAAAACTTGTTGCATTATTCCCAAGAAGACTCATGGCTGTACTAGCTGAAAAGGTGCTTCTACTCCATACTGTGCAAAGGGTCTAAATGCTTATGACCATGTGACATTTCAGTTTTTCTTTTTCAAAAAATTTGCAAAAATTTCTACATTTGTTTTTTTTTTTAAATCAAGATGGGGTGCAGTGTGTAGATTAATTAGAAAAAAAATGAACTTTTTTAAATTTGCCAAATGGCTGCAATGAAACAATACTTTCCTTACCCACTGTATGTACATAGATTAATTTCAGTCAAGAGCGCGCTAGATTTATTATGATGCAGGCTAAATGGAACAAGAGAATATGATTGCCTTATAAAAATGTCTGTGTTCTCTCATGGTTCTGGTATTTTTGCAAACAAGATTATTGCTATATACAAGGCTGTTGTGGCCAGAAAAAGCAACAAAAACCTGACAGCTGGAAAAATTCTAGTGTGTACAGTGTCAAATTTAAAGGCTGCATCTTAATTAGGGATTAGTGAACATGCTCTGTGATTCTCTGCTATCATTCGAGTATCACAGTGCTCGGATGTGCTTGTTACTCAGCAAGCAATGGGCGATGCTCAATGTAAAACTTGAATTCCCGCCTCGCATATTTGGGGCCTGTTATGCAGGGGATTGCCTGTGAGTCACTGTCGTAGGCATCTTGGTTGTGGCATTACTGTGATAGATATGTCATACGACCAAACCGGGGATTATAAAAGTAGCGGCACTGCCCACTTGGCCTTTACGCCTTTGCACTGCTCTGTGACACTTTGCATTGGCGGGAGAGAGTGCATGTCCAGGCCTGTGTGCACATTACAATGAATCAGAGGCCTGTAGTGTAGATACTGGTGCTGAACCTGAGCCATAATGCGAACAGCCCTTCTAAAAGCTAATTGTTTTTATCACATGCAATCTGCATTCAGCATGGGGGAGAGAGTGTGAGAAAGAGTTGCAAGAGCAGGGAGAGAGACAGATTCCAGTCTGCAGATAGGAATTAGGCCTGTGCAGTCCATTGGCAAATATATAGCTGCATTTTTTTGTGGGGGCAGAACAAGGAGTATATTTTGAGCCATCAAGTATTACGTGCTTTGAGATACTTTTTGTGTTCTATAACAAACCCAATAATGGTTGAAATATTTTCCTCGAATACATTTCTCAGCCATGTATAAATAAAGGAAACCAAGCACACCACTAGATATGCAAATAAAAAACCAGGGGTGCAATATCATTAGAGAATAAGAACATAATACCGAAGGCAAAGGCACTACTGCAAATTATGCACACCACAAGAGTCTTTATATGAATATAATGCTGAAAAAGTTTTATTGGCGCAATCAAAATATTTAAAACCTAATTAAAACCAAAAAACAAAACCATATCCACTCAAAATGAATAATATAATGCCCAATGTACAAAAATATGCATAAATCCTCCCTATTCTAGACCTTCTGGCTCATGAGGCGAATATAATACAACCCTAGGAAGAAATAATAATAGATGGAAACATGGGCTGCCCCACATGATCAAAAATGGGACCCCACATGATAAAAAAGGTCCAAAGTATCCAGCCCAATAATGACGGCTATAGAGAAACCCAAAAGGCATCTATGTAATGGGGCAAGAGCCCTATAGAAATTAGGGAGAGTAAAAGGTTAAGTCACCCAATGCTCAGCATATGTTCTCATCACTACAAAAATGTCAAACATGTGGGCGCAATGTTTGGTTTAGGTACACTGTGGGGCTCAGAAGGGAGGGTGGAATTTGGATTTGAGAGCAGAGAATTTGCTGAATTTCTTTTGTAGGGTGAGGAGCCATAGTGCTTTTCCAGATACTTTTTACTACCAGTAACGTGGAAGCCCCCTATATTTCCATTTACAAGTGATGGACCTGAGTGGGGACTTGCTTTTTTGTGGATTGAGTTGAAACTTTTATAGGAATACTGGCTGTGCACCTTTCTTGACCGACTGTACAAGGAGAAATTTCCTTCTCTCATGTCGGAGGCAGATATGACTTTTTCAGTTCATGCATGCCAGAGGGCCATTGTGGAAGACTTACTGAAAAGATTACCCTAAGACAACGCTGCTGGCAGAGGTACCAGCTCTTTTCACCCACAAGGATTACAGGGGAAGTGTCACAATCCATTTTTGGATCTGTGGCAGATTTTGCTTTTCATATTAAAACTTTTTTCCTTTCATGCCATCAGGGGTTAATGTCAGTCTTTTCCCCCGGTTGGCCGGTGGTGTAATTACATTGCTGCTGAGTTGGCTGGTGCAGGTGGTGACCACTCCCACCATCCTTTAAAAGGTCACCTGATGCATCAGCTGACTGTTGGTGGTACACTTCCTCTTTAGAGACCAACCAAGCTGGAGTCAGGAGCTTTTCTGGTGCTGCAGCTGTATACTGTGATCTGGTGCCTTACTCTGCTATGCAGTGCTTTGCAGCAGAGAAAGCAAAGTTTAGTTTTTTTAGCTGATTTAAACCCTAGGTGTCTGTCTTTTCTTTCGGTTATATTGATGCAGTTCACTTTATTCCCTGTCTCACCTCCTGGGGAGGGGGTTGGAGGTTTAGCTCAGGGCCAAACAGGAGAGAGGGACAAGTCGGTGACTTGGGCCTCCCTACCTTCAAGGGTACCCCAAGTTAAGGAAAGACGGGCACCCCCTTAGCCTGAGGGGCAGTTCAGGGGCCCAGGTACCTCGTCCCCTGTTTTACCACTACTGCCCCATGACAGGAAGGCCACAAACACCAGGTGCAACTAAAGAGGTGAGGAATGTCCACCAACTGGGCCATTTTCATGAAACAGTCACATCAGCAAAGGCTATCTATGGATATAACTGTGACAAGGAGGGAGAAGTTGAGTAAGATGGTGAATGACTACTTAAGTTACCATACCAGCTTCCTTTCTGATTCTTTAGTGCCCTTTAACTATTGGTTATCCAAGCTGCTCACTTGGCCTGATATCTCCTTGTACGCCTTTGAGGTGCTGCCATGCCCTGCCGCAAGTGTGTTGTTTGAGCGGGTTTTTAGTTCTGCCAGTGCAATAATAACAGATAGACGTACATGGTTGTCAACGGAAAATCCAGACAGGCTGACTCTTTTAAAATTGAACAAGGGCTGGATTTCCTCCGACTTAAAAAGCCCTACGGATGACAGCAACCTGCTGAAAATGCAGCCCAAATGTTCTTTATTGGAAGTTGTCTTAAGTTCCAAACCATCCAAACACATTTTGTTCAGGAAATCACATCCTATTCATAGAATCATAGAATGATAGTTCGAAGGGACATCCTCTGTCATCTTGACCAAACCCCTGCTCAAAGCAGGTTTCACTAAATCATCCCAGACAGATATCTGTCCAGCCTCTGTTTGAAGACTTCCATTGAAGAAAAACTCACCACGTCTCGTAGCAGCCTGTTCCAAGCATTGATCACTGTCAAAAATGTTTTTTTTATAATATTTAATCTGTGTCTCCTCCCATTATAATAATAATTTTATTTCTATAGCGCCAACATATTCCGCAGCACTTTACATTATAGAGGAGACTTGTACAGACAATAGACATTAGAGCATAACAAAAACACAGAACAAAGTAGATACCAAGAGGAATGAGGGCCCTGCTCGCAAGCTTACAATCTATGAGGAAAAAGGGGAGACACAAAACGTGGATGGTAACAATTGCTTTCATTGTTCGGACCAGCCATAGTGTAAGAATCGGGTGTTCATGTAATTCTGCATGAACTAGTTAACAGTCAATGTATGTAACAGTACAGACACAGAGGGCTATTAAGTGGGTGAGAACATAATAAGAGGTACCTGATTATGGTAGGAAAAAAATTTTTTTTTGAATGGGCCAACAGGGATAGTTTGGTTAATGCGTTGAGGCGGTATGCCAGTCTGAACAAATGCTTTTTTAGGGCACGCTTAAAACTGTGGGGATTGGGGATTAAGCATATTAACCTGGGTAGTGCATTCCAAACAATTGGCGCAGCACGTGAAAAGTCTTGGAGACGGGAGTGGGAGGTTCTGATTATTGAGGATGCTAACCCCAGGTCATTAGCAGAACGGCGGGCACGGGTAGGATGGTAGACAGACGAGGGAGGAGATGCAGGGTGGTGCTGAGCCATGGAGTGCTTTGTGAGTGAGGGTAATAAGTTTGTACTGGATTCTGTAGTGGATGGGTAACCAGTGTAATGACTGGCACAAGGTAGAGGCATCGGTATAACGATTGGTGAGGAATATGATCCTGGCTGCAGCATTCAAGACAGATTGGAGAGGGGAGAGTTTGGTAAGAGGCAGACCGATTAGTAGAGAGTTACAATAGTCCAGTAAACAGTAAGAGTTTTTGCAGAGTCGAAAGTAAGAAAAGGTCAAATTCTAGAGATGTTTTTGAGGTGGAGATAACAAGAGCGAGCCAGTGATTGGATATGGGGGGTGAATGAAAGCTTGGAATCAAGTATGACCCCAAGACAGCAGGCATATTTCTGGGAAGTAATGGTGGAACCACACACGGAGATGGCAATGTCAGGCAAAGGTAGGTTAGTAGAGGGAGGAAACACGAGGAGTTCCGTTTTTGACAGGTTCAGTTTCAGATAGAGGGAGGACATCATGTTAGAGACAGCGGTAAGACAATCACTGCAAGCGTGATATCGGGTGAAGAAGTGTATAATTGGGTGTCATCAGCATAGAGATGGTACTGGAGACCAAATCTACTGATTGTCCAATAGGGGCAGTATACAAAGAGAAGAGGAGGGATCCTTGAGGAACCCCAACAGTAAGGGGAAGATGAGAGGAGGAGGAACCAGCAAAAGATACAGTGAAGGAACGGTCAGAGAGATAGGAGGAGAACCAGGAGAGAACGGTGTCCTTGAGGCCAATGGATCGGAGCATAGTGAGGAGGAGCTGATTCTCCACAGTGTTGAATGCTGCAGAGAGATCCAAGAGAATTAGCATGGAGTAGTGACCATTAGATTTAGCTGTTAGAAGATCATTAGAGACTTTAGTGAGGGCAGTTTCAGTAGAGTGTAAAGAGCGGAAACCAGATTGAAGAGGGTTGAGAAGAGAGCTATCTGAAAGATAGCGAATAAGACGAATAAGCGAATAATTCAGTTTCATCCCGTTGCTTCTAGTCTTTCCTTGTGCAAATGAGAATAAAGATGATCCTTCTGCAGTGTAACAGCCATTGAGATATTTGTAGACAGCTATTAAGTCTCCTCTCAGTCTTCTTTTTTGCAAGCTAAACATTCCCAAATCCTGTTACCATGCCACATAGGACATGGTTTGCAGACTGGTCACCATTCTGGTCGCTCTTCTCTGAACTTGCACTAGTTTGTTGATGTCTTTTTTAAAATGTGGTGCCCAAAACTGGACACAGTATTCCAGATGAATTCTGGCCAAAGAAGAGTAGAGGGCAATAATGACTTCACATGATCTAGACTGTGTGCTTCTGTTAATATATCCCAGAATTGTATTTGCCTTTTTTGCTGCTGCATCACACTGTTGATTCATGTTCAGTCTGTGATCTATTAGTTTACCCAAGTCTTTTTCACATATACTGTTGCTTAGCTATATTCCTCCCATTCTGTATATGCTTTTTTCATTTTTATTGCCCAAATGTAGTACTTTGCATTTTCCCGGTTAAAAACCATTTTATTAATTGCTGCCCACTGCTCTAGTTTATTTATATATTTTTGAATCCTCTCTCTCTCTCTTCTCTAGGATTAGCTATCCCTCCTAGCTTTGTTTCATCAGCAAATTTAATCAGTTTACCCTCAATTCCTTCATCTAAAATCAATGATAAAGATGTACAGGGCCCAGGACAGAGCCCTGTGGCACCACACTTGAGACATTCTTCCAACTGGATGCGCAGCCATTTCAGACCATTCTTTGTGTCTGATGACTAAGCCAGTTATGAATCCACCCAACAGTTGCCTTGTCCATTCCATACTTAGTCCTTTTTTCAATAAGGATTGTGTGAGATACTTTGTCAAATGCTTTGCTGAAGTCAAGATATACAATATCTACAGCATTTCTCTGATCCACCTAGTCAGTGATTCTGTTATAGAAGGAAATTAAGTTAGTCTGACATGACTTATTAGTTACAAACACATGCTGACTCTGGTCAATCACTTCATTCTTATCCAGGTACTTACATACATGTTGTTTAATAATTTGTTCAAAGTTCTTTCCTGGTATAGAAGTCAGACTCACTGACCTATATTTCTCTGGGTCCACCTTCTTCCCCTTTATTGAAGATAGAAACAATATTTGCTCTTCTCCTGTCTTCTGGGACTTCTCCTGTTCTCCAAGAGTTTTCAAAGATTATGGAGAGTGGTTCAAAAATGTCTTCTGCAATCTCCTTCAGTAGTCTGGGGTGTACTTTAATTCATCTGGACCTGGAGACTTGAATTCATTTATGCTAGCTAAGTGTTCCCTGGCCATCTCTCTGTTTACGGATAGTGTGGATTCTTTTATTCCTTTGATGGCCCCATGAAGATCAGTTGATGTTACATTTCCTTTCTGAGAGAAAACAGATGTAAAATAGGAATTTAAAAGTCCGGCCTTCTCAAAACCCTTTCTTTCCATTTCATCATTTTCATCCTGTAAAAATTCTATAGCATCTTTGACTTTTATTTTATTTTTGACATATCCCCAAAATCCCTTTATTGCTTTTGACTTCTCTTGCAAGCCTTAACTCATTGTCAGCTTTACCTAATCTGATTTGTGCCCTGCAGGTTCTGCAGACTGCATTATGCATGTACTTCCTGGCGTGAGTCCAGGTGCCCCGAAGATAAACTCTCCATTGTAATGCTTTTCAGCTATACCTGTCACCAGTAGACCGCAGTCTCGTGGCGGTGATTCTTAGGGAAGTGCTGGTTTAAGTAGCTTCTTGTGCACGTGTGTGCGCGCGCGGCGCCCCCCCTTTTTTTTTTTTTAATTGATTGCTGCCCACATGCGCCCGTCACATGCGCACTGTACGCACGCGTGCCCGGCCGCCACGTCCGGCGTGCGCTCTTTCCTGGCCCTTCTCCTGCAGCAACAGGAGAATCTTGTGCTCACCAGTCGGGACGCGCCCCCCCCCAGTGCGCAACTTCCGGTGCGCGGCTTCCGGTCTCCTGCAGCGCTTGCCACGTGTTAGGAGGGCGCAGGAGACAGGAAGACATGTATTACCGCTCCCCCATGCAGCAGTTTTCCTGGTCTCCACTGTCACCAATGAATACTTTGTTTATCCAGCCATCCGGCCTCATACCTCTGCCAAGTCGCAGCCTCAGGGGTCTGCTCCACCGCAGGTGTCCCAGGTATCCGGGGGGGAAGGAGGAGGAGGAGAGGGGGACGTTTTTTATGATGTGCCTGGCACCGATGTGCTCTCAGGCTGCATGGCCCCACATCAACAGAGGGACACACTGAAAAGTGGTCCCCGAGGATTGCCCCCACCTACAGCCGCCTTAGAGGGAGCCGTAAGGAAAAAAGTCTGCCCTAAAGGGCAGTGGCCATGCCTCGCTCAGGGGGGGCAGGGTATACCTGACCACCGAGGCGACTTCCAGTACCTGGCGACAGATGCGATGGACCAACGCCCACCGTTGCCCATCCGACCCAGGCCTAGGCATCCTCTTCATCCGAGAGTCTTTCATCTTGATGGTCTCCCATCGAGGACAGGAAACCAACTGATACGGAGAGAGGAGATGCCCCTTTTATCTTGAAGGTTTCCTGTCCTTGATGGGCGGATTCCCTCTCTCGTGGTGCCGTCATGTATGATGGAAAAAATAAATTATGCCAGGTTGGGTAGTTATCAGAAGAAGTGCTTGGTCTTGTGCAGATTGCTCTATGGCACTACTGTCTCTTTTTTCCTTGAGGAGGCTGCTTCCAAGTACAATGAGGCTTGTACATGTTCCTGACATAAGTTTTAGGCCTGACCACAATACAAGCCCTCGCTTGCATACTCTGTATTCAGAATTTAATTCTAATGCTTTTCGTGTCTGGTAAAATACAATTTCCTGACATTGATCATGCAGCTCCCCAACTCCTGTATTATATTCACTTTACAGCGGCTTCATCCGCTATGATAGTGGCTTTACTGGGATCCGGTGAGAAGAAGGATGACCAAAATAGAAAAAAATAGAATAGCACTAAGAAAACAGTCTACTTACTGGTGGAGTGGGTGGACTCTGAGTCAGCGACACTTTGCTGGGTGAAATCACAGTAGTAAAGGTGCTTGCTTGAAAAAGCACATATGAGGCAATCCAAAAAAAAGGAAAAAAGCAGCAGTAGTATAGGAGGTATAGTATTCGTCAAACTCAATCTGACAGGTCGTCACGCCCCCTATCATTTAATCCGTCTCCCTGTCAGATTGATCCAGGTCGTCATGCCCCCTGGCTGAACTTTGCTCAGGCTGTGAAATCTGGTCTGCTGGATTTGTGAATTTCAATCAAAGTGATTTATTCGTCTCTATTGATATTTTATCCACTGGATTAGATTAGTCTGTGTTGTTTTAGTGTAACTTTTAAGGACCCAGTAAATGTATAAGGAGTTCTAGTTAAATAATAAGGATTTTTAGTGAATTAAAGAGTGAATCTTGATCTTTTTTGTGGTGAGAAACTTTAAGGACCCAGTAAATGCATGTAAAACACTATTGTGGTGGAATTTGGAATTATGACGCTCAACTTATAGTTTTATTCAGTATATATATTTTTAGCTTGGCAGTGTATCTACACTTATATCAGGACTGGGAAGAATGTACTTTTGTTACAGATCGGTAAGCCATTACTAAGCTGTGTATCTAAGGCTTGGGTTGTATTGAGAGGAGCATATTTTTCTATTTACTAACTAACATGATACATAGATATACATCTTTACTGGCACATAGAAATGTAGTACAACAGTGTTGACATGAATTGTCAGAATGAGTGAAGGTCGATGCTACGGTAATTCAGGCAAACAGTAAATAGTATTGCATTGTGTATAGTCAGTGGGATCTTTTAAAACCAACACATTTATGTGTATTCTGATAGCAGTGCCCATAGAATGAGTGAAGGTCGATGCTATTGTGACATGTTAGAAACCACATATACTAAATAGCCCTGTATTGTGTCATGACCTGTAAGTACAATGAGAGAAGGTCGCATGCATTCATGAATTCATTTGTCTCTATTTACCTGTAAATGTGTGTAAAGGGGAAAGTCATGGCGAGATTGAAATAAATTGAAAAAGGACGCTTTTGCAGTATAAAATACAAATTTTATTAAGGTCTAAAATACATTATCATGGATAAAAATCCAAAAGAGTGGGATATACAGCATGCAGAAAAAATAACCAAAGTGTTGACATGAAGTTACAGCTCAAAGACATATACATTATCATGAATAAAAATCCAAAAGAGTAGGATATACAGCATGTAGAAAAATAGCCAAATGCAGACAGGTATGAACTACATTCAAATCAATATATAATAGTGCACATCTCCATATCTTATATGTTATAACGATAATAGACTAATCCGGGGCTAAACAATAATAACCTACATATATTTGTCCATATATATGCAGTCTATGTAACTCACAATATCCCCCAATACGCAGACATATATGCACTATATATAGGATTATAAGTATCTCAATGAAGCATGTATATCAATAAAGTAACTTCCCATCACAGATGCTAAATAATGATGTTAGCATGCAAGTGCAGGGCTCACAATACATACAGTGCGTGCATATGAAGTCAATTAGCACATCCATATGAGGAGCTATATTAAAAAAGCAGTTGTGTATAGTTGGCCAATCAAATATTAGTTATGCGTTCGCTACCACTGTCAACCATAGCAGCTCTCATGATGCTAGCTAATCACAGATGCTAATATAATGATGTTAGCATGCAAGTGCAGGGCTCACAATACATACTGTGCGTGCATATGAAGTCAATTAGCACATCCATATGAGGAGCTATATTAAAAAAGCAGTTGTGTATAGTTGGCCAATCAAATATTAGTTATGCGTTCGCTACCACTGTCAACCATAGCAGCTCTCATGATGCTAGCTAATCACAGATGCTAATATAATGATGTTAGCATGCAAGTGCAGGGCTCACAATACATACTGTGCGTGCATATGAAGTCAATTAGCACATCCATATGAGGAGCTATATTAAAAAAGCAGTTGTGTATAGTTGGCCAATCAAATATTAGTTATGCGTTCGCTACCACTGTCAACCATAGCAGCTCTCATGATGCTAGCTATTCTGATCAGCTTATCATATCAACCATGAAGCCTCTTTTAACCCCTTCACAATAATGTACAGAGGAGTTTTTATGTTTTAATACTGATAGACATATTGTGAACGGACATATAGGGTCCATGTGAGACACCATATTTTTCAAATATTAGTTAAGCGTATATTTCAACATTTTGCTCCTTCACAGATTTATTTACATTATTTTTTTATTTTGCTTAAGGATCGTGTACAGAGGAGTTTTTATGTTTTACTACTGATAGACATATTGTGAACGGACATATAGGGTCCATGTGAGACATGCCTGGACAAGTCCGGGCATGTCTGGGCATGCCTGGACAAGTCCTGGTCACGGGACAGCCGTGGAAAAAACAATACTGAAATTCAAAAACTATGTGCTGGCCGTTAACAAGCGCACAGTCATCTAGAAAATATTGAGCGAGTTGCTTCACAAACCCTCTCAAGGCATGTTGAATGTTAACGTTCCCGCTATGAGCTACACACATGACCAACTGTATAGCCTGGGATGCGTAGCGTTCTTGCAGCGCAGGCCTATTTTTAAAGACGCTAAGCCCATCAGATATAAAAGACAGGCATGTTGTGACGTGTCCCGGCCTATTTTGGCACAGAACCACAACTATGCAACGATTTTGACCAGCATTCAACAAAAAATCGGGTACAAAATTTTTAACATACCTGTCTTTCGGACCCTCAGACCATGCCAGAAGCACTCTGTGCCATGTACTCTAACTCATAATATTCGATTTTGATCAGCATTCAACAAAAAATTGGGTGCTAACTTTTTAGCATACCTGTGTTTCTATAGCGAATACACGGACCTCTACAGCGCATCCCTATAGTGTAGTTTAATGTAGGGGGCAAACAGATTATCGCTGGTGCTTGGAAAATACCACATTTCATAGATGGTGCTGATCCGCTGAATCATTTTTAAACATTTCACGCCACTCATGCACCCACAGCACACTTATGCTGTACCAGCACCGCTGCAGCTAGCGCTTTTTAGCTAAAAAAAGACCCTTATTTGCATCATTTTCATTATAGTACGACTGGTACATACCCACTCCTATGCAGCGATATTGAGTACCGTTCAACAAAAATCAGGTACAAACTTTTTAACATACCTGTGTTTCGGGTGCTCATGCCATACCAGAAGCACTCTGTGCCATGTACCATAGCCCATAATAATCGATCTTGATCAGTATTCAACAAAAAATTGGGTGCAAACTTTTTTAGCATAGCTGTGTTTCTGACTCCCATGTCGTACCAGAAAGACCTATTATGGCACAGGCCTACACCTATGCAACGGTTTTGACCACTACTCAACAAAAATGGCTACAAACTTTTTAACATGTCTGTGTTTCGGACTATCATGTCATAGCAGAAGCACCCTGTGCCATGTACTCTAGACCATAATATTCGTTTTTGATCACCATTCAACAAAAAATTGAGGCATGTTGAGACGTGTCCCGGCCTATTTTGGCACATGACAAATGTTTCTGACTCTCATGTCATACCAGAAGCACCCTGTGCCATGTACTCTAGACCATAATATTTCACATCGGGTATGGGAACTACATAGCTTTGTTTTCTCAGGTATTTAAAAAAGTGTGGAAAACTGAAAATCCCGCGGCCTGTGGTAATTTAGTGAGAACCATATAGACAAATCGGGTATCGTCACACACGAGACCACGACACCTCGGGCTATCACATTTACCACTAGTTTTCAAAAATCAGCTCCTTAACAATAAAGTAAGAATCGTAGCATCCTGCATTGTGGTCTATAAATGTATAGTTTGAAAATTTACAGCTGCTAAAGAACAGTAAAAAGTCGTGCGTACAACTATCAGCCCCAAAACTCTCACCACTATCACAAACACTATTGCCTACAGAGGCGCCCCGCGAGAATTTCTGTATGTGTGTATCAAGATGCTCCCTGCTATGACCGAATGTTTGCTCGTGGATGCTGGCATTTCCAGTGACATCATAGTTGTGTAAATGCGCTGGGGCACGTGTATCGATCCCCTAGGGTGTAATGCGTGATCATTTTAATTAATTTTCAATTCATAACCACACGTTCTCAGGCAGACAGGTTTATTTCACAGAAGTTGACTGTACAGTTGCATAATCTTTGTTTAAAATCATACATTTGCATAATTTTGTTTAAAATCGCACAGCTCTGCAATAATGTCGGGTGTTGGACACGCACTTATCAGTCTTTCATACGTGTCGCAGAAAGATTTTAGTCTGTTCTGCGAGAGTTTATTATGCACGTACTGTGCAGACATGTCAAGAAACATTTTGATGTGTTCACCAGTCCATACGGGTGTTGGTGTGTAAGGCGATCGACCATCATCCTTCTGCTTCTTACTTACACGCCGGCGCGATACCGCGCGTTTCTTTGACGGTAATGCATCGGCTGAATTGGCAGCCGCTGCTTCCGCGTTGCTATTTGCAGATTCTGTAGCTTGACACAGACGTATATTCTTAAGCCGACTACTCTCAGCATTCCCGGGGTGCTCGGTTGGCGCGTCGTTTTCTTCACGATCTGCGACACACCCGTGTGAAAGAGGTTCCGTTCTCACTTCCGTTCTGTTCTCAAATCCATAATTGCGCTGCTGCAAAACTCGCGAATGACGATCCTCCGTAACTAAAGAAAATATACGTGGTGTAGTTAACCGCTAAGTGGGGGAGATATAGGAAGAGCTACATGAGCCACTTGGCTCTGATTCAACGCGATATTTGTAAAGCTACTAGCACCGATTATCTGTGAAACCGATGCATGATTGTTTGTATAAGTACACTATAGAGCGGCCTAGACATATATACTTACAAGTATGCCCCGGGTGCTGATCTACAGAGAATGCTGAATTAACAGACATCTCGCTGCTCGGACGCTGCCGTATGGGGCTGTTTTCTCCCTCAAACTGCAACCTCACGGGCGATACTTTAGCAGCTGTAAATAAAATATAACATACATGAATGCGCACAACACATTCACAAAGCTAACTTGACACAGGTAAATAAAACTAGTTACCGCAGAAATTTTTATCTGCGTGTATAACTACACTATAGAACTGCGTAGACATATATGCTTACAAGTATGAGACGTGTAGTGTAGTTCAGAGATTGGTGAATTAAACGGTGTGGAGGTGCTCGGGCGTTTTCGTATGGGTGTGTTTTCTTTTTCAAGCTGCAGCCTCCTGCTCGTTAGTTTAACATCTGTAAATAAAATATAACTATTACTCGCCACAGAAATGATATCTACGCGGGCCACACGCACAAAGCTAAATTTGCAAAGCTATCGTAACGTGCGTAAATAAAATATATCCACTAGTTATTGGTGGCGTCACAGGGTACAGAGGGTACAAACACATATCACCCTGGTTTCATGGACCCGCTACCTTTTCTATTCCAGAGCCGCTCGAGCATCGCGATTCCGATGTTGAGATCGTGGAGGATCCCCAGGATTCAGATGTCGAGTTCGTAGAACCGGACTATAATCCTCCCAACGCTCCTAAAAGATGGGGTGATTCGCTAAGCACACGGCTCTGGAATAGAAAAGGTAGCGGGTCCATGAAACCAGGGTGATATGTGTTTGTACCCTCTGTACCCTGTGACGCCACCAATAACTAGTGGACATTAGTGTTGAGCATTCCGATACCGCAAGTATCGGGTATCGGCCGATATTCGCGTTATCGGAATTCCGATACTTAATTCCGATACTTTTTCAATATCGTATACCGGAATCGGAAGTTCCCATAATTCTTTGAGAGGCAATGTGATTTTAGTCAGCCAATGAGGAATCCTACGAAGTGTGGGCACATCCTGTAATGATGCGGTCATCTTAACTAATGGCATGGCTGTGATTGGCTGCTGAAATGATGTCAGAATGCACTATAAAAGGCGCCGCAGCCATTTTAGCGTCACTGTGCTGTGAACTCAGTTAGGGACAGAACGCTGCTGTGCTGACTCTGAGGGACAGTTAGATATTGCGATTTTGTGTACTACTGTGCTTGAGGCAGGCTAGTTTACCAACCGCTGTGTAAAGCTTCATTTTGCCAGTGTTGTTTTAACAGCTCTGTGCAAGGTGTGTGTGTGACAGTGCAGGTGACGCTGCAGTTTGCTCTGCATCCACCGCTGTTTGCATCTGCACGTGTCACTTTTTTTTTTTTTTTTTTTTTATTTTATTTAGTGGAATTGGTGCAGCTCCATTATATTAGAAAAAAATCAAATCTATTAGTGTGACGTGCTTCCATCCGTATACAATACATTGGTTGCAAACACTATAGAAGTACAGAAAGGAGCTTTTCACAGATTGTGGACAGTTGTGTTTCAGTGTTCACTTCAGTCTGTGTTTTTTACTTTTTTGAGTGCAGATCACGCTCCAGTTACTTGTTCAAGCACTGCTGCTTGTACTCTGCTGAGCGTGTCTCAGTGGCTCATCCTTTTCATTTATCTCCAATTGGTTCTGCTACATTCCATTTAAAATAAATCTAATCTATTAGTGTGACGCGCTTCCATCCGTATACAATACATTGGTTGCAAACAATATAGAAGTACACAAACGGGCCTTTCACAGCTACTGAACATGGGTTTTTAATTTTTAACTAAAATATGTATTTTTTCAAATGACACAAATATAAGTAATGTTGAAGAGGAATAGTCCTACATCCATTGTTTGCACAATATTACAGGTGTACATCATGTCCCTTAATCAACAATGTATTATTATATTTACTTGTATGCTTTTATTTAAAAGCCAAGAACACAGAAGGATAACCTTCGCACTGCAGCTGTTGTCAAAGTTCAACCCACATTATGCACTTCCAACATTGCAGCATTTGAGGCATGATGTGAGTTGGATTGGTCAAAGTTATGGAGTGAGAAGGTTCACCATCAGTACCCTATAGCATAAGTATGCTTTTGTGTTAGCATTTGTGTTAGACATGTGGATATCTGCCATAATATGTCACAATTATTTAGTTACAGATTTGTTACCAACACTAATCATTGAATGGTTTTAAATTTGACGTTTCACTTGTTTACAGCTTAGAAATAAGGGTGTAGCCTGATATCTATGTGTAGCACTAGCCACTTTAACATGTCATGTTTTTTTAAACATGTGTAGCTAGGTAGCAGTAATTTTTGCCGGACACACAGCAGGGGAACAGCAGGCGTTACTGAACCCCACTATCACTATAGCTTGTGTATTGGTCTGTGGACACCACACTTCTGAGCAGCAACTGGCAGTGTTGTAGCCCAGGGAGTATAGCTCAGGTGGTAGAAAGATGAACATAACAGGAGACATGGAAAACGTTGCCAACCAGTTAGTTAATCTGAAACCGGACAGGCAAATTCAGGCGAGATCCATGCCTAGTTCATTTTCAGAAAAGTAAGCCGTTCTACATTATCGTAGGATAGTCGCATGCAACGGTCTGTTAGTACACCACCTGCAGCAGTAAAGACGCGCTCCGATAATACACTGGCAGCAGATCAAGCCAGCACCTCCAATGCATACTGGCTAAGCTCTGGCCATGTATCCAGCTTAGAGACACAAAACTTGAATGGGGAAGAGCCATCTGAGAGTACACTGAGAGGGCAAGACATGTAGTCTGTAACCATCTTACGGAAATGTTGCCTCCTGCTGACTGGAGCCGTCTCGGATGGTGTAGACATTGGTGGCGCTGCCACAAAACTTCGACACATTTGGAACATACTGTTCTTGCCCTGTGCAGAGGCGCTGCTTGTGCTCCCTCTTGTTGCAGAGCTGTCTCCACTGCCTCGACGCACAGAGCTGCTTTGTAAATCAGTAGCAGCAGCAGTGCTCTCGGCTGGAATGGAGAACATTATGGATTGCACCAGTGTGTCTTGGTACTTCCGCATTTTACGCTCCCGGTTCAACGGTGTGATGAGGCTTTGTAAGTTGTCCCGGTAGCGAGGGTCTAGGAGGGTGTACACCCAATAATCAGACGTGGTGTGAATGTGTTCGATGCGGCGGTCGTTTCTCAGCCACTGCAGCATGAAATCAACCATGTGCTGCAGACTCCCAACTGGCCAAGAAACGTTGTCCCCTGCAAGAGGCGTCATCTCCGCCTGCTGTGCATCACCCCACCCTTGGTCTACATACTGACTAGAGCATTGTCTACCTCCCTCTGGAGCGATGTCTTCCTCCTCCATTGACTCCTCCTCATCCTCCTCACAAAGTCCTTCAAATACATATAAATTTACAAAATTTAAAACTCAAAATTTAAAAACTTTGTATCATAATTCTGTAACATCAGTTTATGGAAACACAATACCATTACAAAAGGATAGACAAAAAATGTACATTATGTGCTTTGTAAATACATTAAAAGTTTGTAATGGTTATGAAAATATAGACAGCGACTCTGGAGGTTCAATTGTTGATACAGCATGGTACTTTGAAAGTCCTCCAGCCCTTTGTGAGGAACCACGTTGCGCTGACTGTCCAGAAGGTGATGGAATTTGTGACTCCTCATCCTCCACCTCTTCCAAAACCTCATACCTTAGTGCTTGCAGTGTTGAAGCAGGCAGATAAGGGGGACAGTCAGGCTGACTAGTGCATCATCTGCACTCGCCATCCGCGTTGACTCATCAAACGCACGCAAAACGTGGCAGATATCCTTCATAGAGTTATTCGCCACTCATTACACTGGCAGTGGCTGCCCATTCATTATAGTATCCAATTCTAATTACTGGTTCTCACCAACAAAGCTCTCCACAGCGCAGCACCCCCCTACATCTTCTCCCTTATTTATATTTATCGGCCTAACCGACTGCTGCACTCTGCAAACGACCTTCGACTAACCTCTGCACTAATCCGTACCTCCCACTCCCAACTCCAAGACTTCACCCGCGCTGCGCCAATCCTCTGGAATGCTCTACCCCAAGAAATTAGGACTATCCGCAATTTGGATGGTTTCAGGCGCTCCCTCAAAACACATTTGTTCACAGTGGCCTATCACATTCACTAATCAAAGTCATTCTATGTGTAATTCTGTGTGTGTAGCCCATTCACTATCTCCATGCATCCCTCACTTCCTTAAAATGGCTGGACCATCATTGTAAAAACACCATTGTATATAAACACCTGTACTTTGTATCTCCCACACCTCATTGTAGATTGTAAGCTTTCACCAGCAGGGGCGGCTGATTTTGCTTTAATTATTGTATTGTTAACGTTGTTACTTATGACTCGTGTTTTGAAACTGTTAAACTGTAAAGCACTGCGGAATATTATGGCGCTATATAAATAAATAATATTATTATTCTTATTATAGAGGCCCACTCAGTAGTGGTGAAGTGTGAACGGCGCAAATTGCGAGTTGACTGCGCCTGATGCAGCTGATACTCCATTACTGTTGGCTGCTGCTCACACAACCGCTCCAACATATGTAACGAGGAATTCCACCTGGTGGGTACGTCACATATGATGCGATGTTCATGAAGGTGAAATCTGCGTTGCAGAGCTGCAATCAGCGATCTGGCCATGCTGGAACGTCGCAAGTGAGCGCACTCTAGGCGGACCTTGTGCAGCAGTGCATCAAGATCCGGATAGTCCCTCAAAAAACTCTGCACGACCAAGTTGAGCACATATGACAGACATGGTATGTGAGTGAGGTTGCCAAGGCCCAGAGCTGACACCAGATTTCGGCCATTGTCACACACTACCAAGCCTGCCTGTAGATTCTCTTCCAAAAACCACACGTCGCTCTCCTGCTTTATGGCATTACAGAGCTCCTGCGCTGTGTGGCTAAGATTCCCCATGGAAATTAATTTCAGGATGGCCTGTTGACATTTGGACACGGCTGTGCTCATATCGGTCGCAACAGGTAAACGTTCACGGGTCCATGTGGAGGTAGACCGTGACGGCTCCTGCAGCGATGATTCTGAGGAACTGGAATAGGAGGAGGAATCAATGTGTACAGACTTGATTCCTGCAATCCTTGGAGTTGGCAGAACACGTACAGCGCCACTCGCAAGATCAGTACCCGGCTGCACAACATTGACCCAATGGGCAGTGAGGGAAAGGTATTGTCCCTGGCCATGGGTGTTAGAACCCTCTTGTTAGGTTTTGTTTCAGTTTGCTGGTCACATGACCTTTTTTCCCTATTTAGTCTGGCTCCGCCCTTCTGGCTTTGCTTGACTTCATTGTATTATCTACTGTTAAGCTAGCCGGGTGCTTAGGTGCCTTAATCTGTCAGTTTTGCTTGATGTTAGGATCACAAAGTATTTATTTTTCTGTTTAATTATCCATGCTACAATTTATGTTAGGAGGTGTCCACCTTTTCTCACAGTCCCTAGATCTTGTAGGGATTACTCCCTCGCAACTATAGGTCTTCGTTCACACTAGATGAGGACTTTAGCGGGTCTGGTCGCAGGATCAGGTTCCCCGTTACATCGTAGGGATTCAGCTTAGTTGTATTGTAGGGACAGAATTCTCTTCTTTCCTTACTGGTTGTAGCAGATCATAACAATGGGTACTGGTCCACGCATCGGTGGTCAGGTGGACCTTGCTACTGAGGGCTTTTAGTAGCGCATGTTTAATTTTTCCCTCAACATGCTTTTGCAGACCAGGGACGGCTTGCCTGCTGAAATGAAATCGGCTTGGCACATTGTATTGTGGGATTGACAATGATATTCAGTTACGGAAACTGTCTCCACCAGCCTGAATCACAGCATTTCAAGGGACAGGAGTTTTGCAATGCCAGCATTCAGAGCCTGTGCTCGTGCATGGTTTGCGGAGTATGGCCGTCTTTTATCCCATGCCTGTGCTACCGATGGCTGTTTTGTGGCCTGGGAGTGTGAGGATGACAGGGAACTTGCTGCTGTGTGTGGAATAACAGTTTGTCTCTGGACAACAGTGGCCGAGGTTCTTCCATGGCGATCCTGTGAGGAAGCATAACCAGCTGTGTGTGAGCTCGATGAAGAGGCTTCAACACAACCTGAAGATGTAGGTGCTGCTGTAGGTTGGCCTACATCTCTAGTGTGTCTTTGTAACTCAACTACGTGCTTTGTCCGCACATGTTTCCACATATTTGTGGTATTGAGGTGACTGACACTTTTAGCTATTTTTAATTTTTAATTACACAGCTTGCATTTCACATAGCAAATATCATGTGCAAGTGTGTGAAAAAAGGACCACGCAGTGCAAGTCCTGGGAGCGCACGTTTTGACTTTTGGAAGACAACTGCTCCGAACAGGTGCCAAACTGGAGGCTACAGGCAACCGAGTCTGCAGCCTAACTCTCCCTCCTGTTTGTACCGTTGGGGCAATGTCTTCCTCTATCTTCCTTCTATCACTAACCATTTCTCTAGGCCTCTCCCAGCTTTCAACCAAAGTACTGGTTCTCACCAACAAAGCTCTCCACAGTGCAGCACCCCTCCTACATCTCCTCCCTCATTTCTATCTATCGGCCTAACCGACTGCTGCGCTCTGCAAACGACTTTCGACTAACCTCTGCACTAATACGTACCTCCCACTCCCGACTCCAAGACTTCTCCTGCTCTACGCCAATCCTCTGGAATGCTGTACCCCAAGAAATTAGGACTATCCACAATTTGCATGGTTTCAGGCGCTCCCTCAAAACACATTTGTTCAGAGCGGCCTATCACATTCACTAATCAAAGTCATTCTATGTATTCTGTGTAAGTGTGTGTGTGTCTCTAGCCCATTCACTATCTCCATCCCTCAGTCCCTTAAGATGGCTGGAACATCATTGTAAATGCACCATTGTATATAAACACCTATACTTTGTATCTCCCCCATCTCATTGTACATTGTAAGCTGTCACGAGCAGGGGCGACTTATTTAGCTTAAATTATTGTATTGTTAACGTTGTTACTTATGACTTGTGTTCTGAAACTGCTAAACTGTAAAGCGCTGCGGAATATGATGGCGCTATATAAATAAATATTATTATTATTCCTCTGAGCTGCTCCCACCACCTTCCTGTTCCTCATGCCATGTTGGGTCTTGGACCTCATCATCTCCACTACCCTCTTCCAACACCTGCTGTTGGGTGGTCTGGCCAGCACCATGCTCAACAGAAACTGGCACCTGGGTCTCATCATCATCAGATGCGTTCTGCGGTGTGCTGACCATCGGCACTGTCTCACCCGCCTCTTCAGATTCAGAGAGACACAGCTGTTGCGCATCACTGCATACTCCCTCTTCACATTACAGAATGCTGCTTGGCTGGGCCCCTGTTTGCAAGCCAATAGATTCTGAGAACAGAAGCAGACACTCAGCTGGCTCCTGTACAGAACTCTCTGACTGCCTGGGCAATTTGCCAGGCGGTGAAGAGACAGATGGTTGCCCAACAGTGCTGTGGTCCTGAGAGGAGGTGGAAGCAATTGAAGTCGATGCATTGGCTGACATCCAAACAACAACGGCTTCAATTTGTTCTTCCCGCAGCAGGGGGGTACTCCGAGCTCCTACAAAAGTGCGCATAAAGGAACGCTCACGGGGAAAACTGGTGGATGCTGTGTCACTGGGGGCCGCAGCAGCCACAGAATCCCCACGTCCTCTCCCTGAAGAAACTCCACGACCACGTGCCTTACTCCCTGCCTTCTTCATCTTGGTAGATTGATAAAGAAAGTCTGAAAAGTTATAAGGTCTAAGTGTGGTTATTCCGCAGAGACTGCAGTGAACACTGCACACAACTGTTCACTACCCAATGCGTCTCAGCAGGAAGGCAGTCTGTGCGTCAAAACAAAGGCACAAGCATACATCCATGTACCCTGTTTATAAAGCTATATAAAAAAAATTATGTAGTAGTGACGCACACTTTATTGAGGTACAGTATTACATCGCAATTCACCATCTGTGGCTATGCAGTCTCATCTATATATACCTTATCTATCTGTTGTCATGCTTCCAAGTCGACAGTCACAGTCAGCCATAAATAGCAATTTTCACTATGCACTATGCACTTTTGAAAGGTTATGTTTGTTAATAAAAATGATTATTGCCACATATTATGAGTATTACATGATGGAAATTGTATAATTTTGTATAAAATATTTAGTGACATTATTCAGCAAATGGAACATTTTAGTAATATCACAGATAACTTGTAATGCTGATGATGTTTTGAAGTCAGACATTCATTGTCTATACAATAAAAATGGTGTACATACTGTTACTTATCCATCATTAATGGATTCAGATATGTACTTGTATGCTTTTATGTACAACCGTATAGCAGATTCCTTAACTAATTTATTTTGTGGTTTGCATTGCTGTTCAACATGTTAATGTATGTGTTTATGTTTGTCAATTCTTTATTTATCTAGATATTAGTTTAAATGAAATCATCATCTTATGGTAGTAAAGGTTATCTTTCTCTTGTTTGAAGTATAGACATTTAAAATTGACAGGTAACAAGGAAATTACTTGATCTAGTATTTAAACATCCTCCTTGACCCCGGGCTCCAACACCGCCAGTTGTTGCTCGGAAGTGCTGTTAGCACAGTCAACACTTGCTCCTGTGTTACTGGGGTTCAGTAACGTCAGCTGGTCCTCGGTTGTGCCATTGGCTCTTTTCCTTCTGCTGCCCCTCCGGGTTCCAGCACAGTCAGCTGGTCCTCGTTACTTGCATTGGCTCTTGTACCTTCTGCTACCGTCCGGGTTCCAGTACCGTCAACTGGTTCTCCGCAGTGCCTTTGGCCTAGGTGCCTCCATCTCGGTATCCGAGTTCCAGCAACGTCTGCTGGTCCTTGGTAGTGCTTTGGAGCACAGGTACCTCCTGCTTAGTAACCGTGTCCCAGTAACGTCAGCTGGTCCTCGGTTGTGCCATTGGCTCTTTTCATTCTGCTGCCCCTCCGGGTTCCAGTACCGTCAACTGGTTCTCCGCAGTGCCTTTGGCCTAGGTGCCTCCATCTCGGTATCCGAGTTCCAGCAACGTCTGCTGGTCCTTGGTAGTGCTTTGGAGCACAGGTACCTCCTGCTTAGTAACCGTGTCCCAGTAACATCAGCTGGTACAAGATTGTGCTACAAATACAAGATACGGAACAAGAGACACAAGAACAATAAGCAGAAGATCTAAAAGCAGAAGAACATGAAGTATAAGACCAAAATGAAGAGCAAAATATATGCTCTAAATTCTAAGCAGAAGAATACTAAGCAGTGTATGGGGGTGAGTCCGTTCCTCCTCGTGGTGCCCCTGGAAAATGCCTGCTGCTGCAGGCTAAACTGAACACGGACAAATACTGTTGTAATTGAAATCTTTTGTGACAGCAAGAACGGAAGGATGAAAAATTCATACTTTGACAGATTACAAGTACAGGATTCTCTGTCACAAATAAGAATATGATGAAGAAGATGAAGCAGAATATGAATAAGAATAATAGTTTAATAAGAAGAATATGAGTAATGTTAACAAAGATGAATAGCAAGAAGTTTAAGAAGAAGATAAAGAAGGTGAAGATGAAGAATAATTTGATGAAAAAGATGATGCTGCAGAAGATTATGAAGGAGAAAGTGTGTGAAAAGTTAAAAAGGTGAAGATGAAGAGCATGGAAGTTGTGTAATATACATATTTGCCAAAATATAAAAAACGTTAACATTGTCAATTTCTTCGTCAATCCGAACATCTTTAAAAAAAAAAATATTTATGCTATTCCATTTGATTGGGTTAAACATCTATGCCTTTAATGTCTCCTCAACCTTCCCCAATACATTCTACATTACTCTTTCTTGTTTTCCTTCATGTACAATTAACCAACAAGGCAAGAATGGGTTTTTTTTAATTTCGATATTTTGTTCCCATAGACTTACATGGGACTTCCGGTATCGGTATCGGGTATCGCCGATATTTTAGTGATATCGGCGATACCATTCCGATTCCGAAACTTTAGGATATCGGAAAGTATCGCTCAACTCTAGTGGATATATTTTATTTACGCACGTTACGATAGCTTTGCGTGTCCAACACCCGACATTATTGCAGAGCTGTGCGATTTAAAACAAAATTATGCAAATGTATGATTTTAAACAAAGATTATGCAACTGTACAGTCAACTTCTGTGAAATAAACCTGTCTGCCTGAGAACGTGTGGTTATGAATTGAAAATTAATTAAAATGATCACGCATTACACCCTAGGGGATCGATACACGTGCCCCAGCGCATTTACACAACTATGATGTCACTGGAAATGCCAGCATCCACGAGCAAACATTCGGTCATAGCAGGGAGCATCTTGATACACACATACAGAAATTCTCGCGGGGCGCCTCTGTAGGCAATAATGTTTGTGATAGTGGTGAGAGTTTTGGGGCTGATAGTTGTACGCACGACTTTTTACTGTTCTTTAGCAGCTGTAAATTTTCAAACTATACATTTATAGACCACAATGCAGGACGCTACGATTCTTACTTTATTGTTAAGGAGCTGATTTTTGAAAACTAGTGGTAAATGTGATAGCCCGAGGTGTCGTGGTCTCGTGTGTGACGATACCCGATTTGTCTATATGGTTCTCACTAAATTACCACAGGCCGCGGGATTTTCAGTTTTCCACACTTTTTTAAATACCTGAGAAAACAAAGCTATGTAGTTCCCATACCCGATGTGAAATATTATGGTCTAGAGTACATGGCACAGGGTGCTTCTGGTATGACATGAGAGTCAGAAACATTTGTCATGTGCCAAAATAGGCCGGGACACGTCTCAACATGCCTCAATTTTTTGTTGAATGGTGATCAAAAACGAATATTATGGTCTAGAGTACATGGCACAGGGTGCTTCTGCTATGACATGATAGTCCGAAACACAGACATGTTAAAAAGTTTGTAGCCATTTTTGTTGAGTAGTGGTCAAAACCGTTGCATAGGTGTAGGCCTGTGCCATAATAGGTCTTTCTGGTACGACATGGGAGTCAGAAACACAGCTATGCTAAAAAAGTTTGCACCCAATTTTTTGTTGAATACTGATCAAGATCGATTATTATGGGCTATGGTACATGGCACAGAGTGCTTCTGGTATGGCATGAGCGCCCGAAACACAGGTATGTTAAAAAGTTTGTACCTGATTTTTGTTGAACGGTACTCAATATCGCTGCATAGGAGTGGGTATGTACCAGTCGTACTATAATGAAAATGATGCAAATAAGGGTCTTTTTTAGCTAAAAAGCGCTAGCTGCAGCAGTGCTGGTACAGCATAAGTGTGCTGTGGGTGCATGAGTGGCGTGAAATGTTTAAAAATGATTCAGCGGATCAGCACCATCTATGAAATGTGGTATTTTCCAAGCACCAGCGATAATCTGTTTGCCCCCTACATTAAACTACACTATAGGGATGCGCTGTAGAGGTCCGTGTATTCGCTATAGAAACACAGGTATGCTAAAAAGTTAGCACCCAATTTTTTGTTGAATGCTGATCAAAATCGAATATTATGAGTTAGAGTACATGGCACAGAGTTCTTCTGGCATGGTCTGAGGGTCCGAAACACAGGTATGTTAAAAATTTTGTACCCGATTTTTTGTTGAATGCTGGTCAAAATCGTTGCATAGTTGTGGTTCTGTGCCAAAATAGGCCGGGACACGTCACAACATGCCTGTCTTTTATATCTGATGGGCTTAGCGTCTTTAAAAATAGGCCTGCGCTGCAAGAACGCTACGCATCCCAGGCTATACAGTTGGTCATGTGTGTAGCTCATAGCGGGAACGTTAACATTCAACATGCCTTGAGAGGGTTTGTGAAGCAACTCGCTCAATATTTTCTAGATGACTGTGCGCTTGTTAACGGCCAGCACATAGTTTTTGAATTTCAGTATTGTTTTTTCCACGGCTGTCCCGTGACCAGGACTTGTCCAGGCATGCCCAGACATGCCCGGACTTGTCCAGGCATGTCTCACATGGACCCTATATGTCCGTTCACAATATGTCTATCAGTAGTAAAACATAAAAACTCCTCTGTACACGATCCTTAAGCAAAATAAAAAAATAATGTAAAATAAATCTGTGAAGGAGCAAAATGTTGAAATATACGCTTAACTAATATTTGAAAAATATGGTGTCTCACATGGACCCTATATGTCCGTTCACAATATGTCTATCAGTATTAAAACATAAAAACTCCTCTGTACATTATTGTGAAGTGGTTAAAAGAGGCTTCATGGTTGATATGATAAGCTGATCAGAATAGCTAGCATCATGAGAGCTGCTATGGTTGACAGTGGTAGCGAACGCATAACTAATATTTGATTGGCCAACTATACACAACTGCTTTTTTAATATAGCTCCTCATATGGATGTGCTAATTGACTTCATATGCACGCACAGTATGTATTGTGAGCCCTGCACTTGCATGCTAACATCATTATATTAGCATCTGTGATTAGCTAGCATCATGAGAGCTGCTATGGTTGACAGTGGTAGCGAACGCATAACTAATATTTGATTGGCCAACTATACACAACTGCTTTTTTAATATAGCTCCTCATATGGATGTGCTAATTGACTTCATATGCACGCACAGTATGTATTGTGAGCCCTGCACTTGCATGCTAACATCATTATTGATTATTAGCATATCTGGTGAATGGGGAAGCTACTTTATTGGCATATAACAACTGCTGCTCTCATGTGATGTATGACTTATATACCTTAATATATTGATGCTAAATCTTATATTGGTGGAATTGGAAGTATATTGACATACATGCTTGACTATAATTATATAGTGCAAATATATTGGGTATGTAGTTAATAGATGATTATAGGAAATATATGTAGTATAGTTGCCCCGATTAGTCTACTATCGTTATAACATATAAGATATGGAGATGTGCACTATTATATATTGATTTGAATGTAGTTCATACCTGTCTGCATTTGGCTATTTTTCTACATGCTGTATATCCCACTCTTTTGGATTTTTATTCATGATAATGTATATGTCTTTGAGCTGTAACTTCATGTCAACACTTTGGTTATTTTTTCTGCATGCTGTATATCCCACTCTTTTGGATTTTTATCCATGATAATGTATTTTAGACCTTAATAAAATTTGTATTTTATACTGCAAAAGCGTCCTTTTTCAATTTATTTCAATCTCGCCATGACTTTCCCCTTTACACACATTTACAGGTAAATAGAGACAAATGAATTCATGAATGCATGCGACCTTCTCTCATTGTACTTACAGGTCATGACACAATACAGGGCTATTTAGTATATGTGGTTTCTAACATGTCACAATAGCATCGACCTTCACTCATTCTATGGGCACTGCTATCAGAATACACATAAATGTGTTGGTTTTAAAAGATCCCACTGACTATACACAATGCAATACTATTTACTGTTTGCCTGAATTACCGTAGCATCGACCTTCACTCATTCTGACAATTCATGTCAACACTGTTGTACTACATTTCTATGTGCCAGTAAAGATGTATATCTATGTATCATGTTAGTTAGTAAATAGAAAAATATGCTCCTCTCAATACAACCCAAGCCTTAGATACACAGCTTAGTAATAGCTTACCGATCTGTAACAAAAGTACATTCTTCCCAGTCCTGATATAAGTGTAGATACACTGCCAAGCTAAAAATATATATACTGAATAAAACTATAAGTTGAGCGTCATAATTCCAAATTCCACCACAATAGTGTTTTACATGCATTTACTGGGTCCTTAAAAGTTTCTCACCACAAAAAAGATCAAGATTCACTCTTTAATTCACTAAAAATCCTTATTATTTAACTAGAACTCCCTATACATTTACTGGGTCCTTAAAAGTTACACTAAAACAACACAGACTAATCTAATCCAGTGGATAAAATATCAATAGAGACGAATAAATCACTTTGATTGAAATTCACAAATCCAGCAGACCAGATTTCACAGCCTGAGCAAAGTTCAGCCAGGGGGCATGACGACCTGGATCAATCTGACAGGGAGACGGATTAAATGATAGGGGGCGTGACGACCTGTCAGATTGAGTTTGACGAATACTATACCTCCTATACTACTAGCAGCACACTCCGTTTACCATACCATAAAAACCTAAGTCCTTTATTTAAGTAAAGTTCACATGGACAAGGTTTGTGAGGGCAGGACAAATGCAGACAAAATAACAGAACTACGGCCATTTTGCATTTAACATGCTTCGACGGGTCCAGATCTGTGTTTTTATGATATGGTAAACGGAGTGTGCTGCTTTTTTCCTTTTTTTTTTGTTGAGAATAAGGATGATCTCTCTACACTGTGACATCCCTTCATATATTTGTAGACAGCTTTTAAGTCTCCTCTTAGACTTTTTTTTTGCTATCTAAACATTCTTAGATCCTTTAACTGTTCCTCGTAGGACATACTTTGCAGTCTGCTCACCACATCCTGTTAGCTCTTCTCTGAACTTGCTCAAGTTTTTCAATGTATTTTTTTTAAATGTGGTGCCCAGACCTGGAGACAGTATTCCAGATGAGGCCTGACCAAGGAGAAGCAGAGGGAGGCAAGACTTCTAATGAGCTGAAGGACGCGCTGTCTTGTATTATGATCAGATCGTTTCTACTTGTGAATAAAAGTATTTATAAAATTATTTGGAATTTGTCATTAAAAAAGAAGTAATAAAAGTAGTAGTAGAAAATACAAAATGTTATAATTCTACTTACAACTTTTCCAATTGTAATTTTCATTAAATTGCCATGATCATTACTTCACTGCTACTTGTATGACTATGTTTAATATATTTAAACATTTTAATTTATCATATTTTATTACTATACTAAAAAAAACCTCAACAAATAGAAGATTATACTGCATACAAAAGTGTTTTATTACAAAATAAATTTAGTTTTCTTACTGTTTTTGGTAATGTCTTTACATGTATTCTTAACCTATTATATTTAATTATTTATAAGATTTGATTCTTTTTCATTTTATTTATAGTTTTCCTTCTCGTTAATATTATTAGCTATGCATTTTTACTACCTTTTTTTACGTTTATGTAAATATTGTATACCTAGTGTATTTACCAAAATTCTTATTTGTGATTTTCTTTTATTTAATTTTATATTTAGGTTTCTGCTTTTATTTTTTTACTCATATTTTAAACATATTACAATTACATATTTTTAACTAAATGTATTTTGTCTTTATAAATGAAAGAAAGTAATAATTGTTATATATATTTTCATGTGTATTTTAGATGTTTGAGGATCATTAGTGTATAATGTATATTGTATTGTAAACCTAATGTATTTAAGTAATTTATTATCTTTGTTTTTTTTCTTATTTTATATATACTTTTTACATGTAATGTTAATCAGCACATTCCCTGCACCTCTGATTACTGTATGCACTGGAGCCTGTCCCCACCTGCTGAGTAGTGGAGACGCCTCCCTGTCATAGTTTACATATGAGTGAAAGGAGGAATCACAGACCTGTGTGATGCAAGTGTTAACCACAACAGAATAGAATACCTTTTGTATTTAGCTGTAGTCGGAGAGTGCCAATAGTATCATGGTGAATAGTTAGGATCAGTCTTTATTCCTATAAGGGTGTAAATTTTGCTTTCTGCATAATCAATTGCTCTTGATTTTTTTCTCTAGCTGACAAAGCTTTTCTAGACCACTTCCCTCTTGCATGACTATAGCAGAGATGCACATAAATTTGTCTTACACTGGATTCATTCACTTTTATGGCATAAATTAGGATCCATTTTCAGGAAGCGCTGCCGGAGATTTATTTTCCCACTTTTCAAAAGTTTGCGGAGCTGTCCAGTAATGCCGTAAAAATCTAAAAATATTAGCAACTAAAAATGTCCAACCTTTTCAATGGTTTTACACAAGAAATTTGGCAAAAAATATAGTTGAGTCAGGGCAGAGCTTCTTTGGGAAAACATCTTAAATTAACGATTATCACTTTATAAAGGTTCCAAAGAAATATTTTTAAAAATATGTTGTAAATCTTTATTTGTCTAAATAAAATAGATCATAATATATTAGAAGCTAATATTGTACAGGGGCAACAAGTGACTTAAAAAAAGATTCCATAACAAATTATTCTAATGAGAAGATCATAATATAGTATATATTAGTGATATATTGTTTACTAATAAATTAGTCATCCAAGAAATAATCTACATTATAGTAAAAGAGATACCATAGAGCCTGTACATATATAAATAAGCTTTTATTGGCTTAAATCAAGAATGACAGCTTTATAGAGTAGATCTTTATCAATGTGGCATCGTGTGTGACTTGATTTTAAGACTAAAACATATATTTTTAAATAAAAAAGCAATGTTTATATTTTGTTTAATCTGTTATTTTATGGTAGATTCAATTGTGAAAAAATAAAATTATAAGCAAACTGAAACGTGGGAAGACAATACATGAATTCACAATGATACATACGATGCAAGTATTATACATTTAATTAATTTAACAATTTCTAAAAATAATCCTTTCAAACAAGATATAAAAATTAATATGTATTTTAGAGACAAATTATCATTGTGGTGTGATATTTCAATGTTATTATATTATTGTATTTTATTAGAAAGGTTATTTTTAAAGAATTTCTTGAAGTTTAGCTACTTCACTGAACAATATTTTATTACGTTGTTATTTTTTGCATGTTTGAGATTCTTATCGTTTATGTGAAGAACTTGTCTTTTTCAATGTTAAGATTTTTTCCATTTTACTGTATTTTAACAGTTCTAATTCAAGTTGGGGGATAAAGTCTTGAACAGCAATTGTAGAACAATAGATGGAAAATAAAAAATTACAAATTGTTCTCTCTAGTGCCTCTTTAGTGATTAGCCCTTGGAATTCCCCACCTCTGTCTTTCAACTGAGGGATCCAATTGGTTGTTGGAAAAAAAAAAAAAAAGAATATGTAAAAGCAGACCAATCACTGGCCTCAGGCAGGGAGGATCACTACTCCAGAAAAGTATAAAGACAGCACTCCAAATCCCTTAGGCACTTGTTGCCAGAAAGAGATCATTTTGTGACGCTGAGCTGGATGCAAGATGCTGAGTCGCTTGCAAGAACTTAAAAAGGAGGAAGAGACCCTGCTGAAGATCAAGGCGGCCCTGCACGATCAGCTCAACAGGTTAAAGCTTGAGGAGCTGGCTCTTCAGTCCATGATCAATGCCGGAGAGGAGCAGGAGCAGCAGTCGCAGGGTGCACAGTCGGAGGCGGATTCTCTGAACGTGGACGATGAAGCTGCAATAAACGAGACGGAGCTGCAACTTAGTACAATGGCGTACAATGAGGAAGAGGAGGAGGAGGAGGAAGAAGATTCAGACAATTAGAAGATGACCCCAGAAATAAACTTGACTGTACATGCAGTGATTGCAGATCATCTTCTGTCAACCACAGGGTTAATGACGGCAGTATATTATCTTGCATGTATTCCATCTTAACTCTTTTTGCCCGTCAGTTTCACATCTTATGGTTCGTAAGGGGAAACACAATCTTTTAAAAGCAACATCTCCGGACTTGTCGAATTGCTGCTTCACAAGGATGTGGTCTGGTAGTGTGGCCATTAGACACACAGAAGGCTACAGTACAATTATCTACCCATTGCTGAGACAGATTCGCTAGAATTGAGGGCGTCGTAAAATGCACTGAAACTTATCGCTGTGAGTGTATGGCCAAGCATGGTCAGGTGCTAGGACTACGTGCATCTTGGGGGCTGCAGTCAGTAGGGCAAGCCGATCAAGGTTCACGCAGTTCATTTATGTTCAACGTTTCTTGTGTCTTCATATGGATCACATAAAGCGCAATCTGTAGCAAAGGACCAATGGCTCCTGTGGTTGTAAATACATATATAACAAATGTGCAGGCCAATAGACGGGTACGAACATACAGCACCAAGACCTAAGCTGTGCACGGTCCATAAATGTGTATGAGGATTCTTGTGTGTGCAATGATGAATTCTCCTCAATAAGAAGGTATTACTCCAAAAAAAAAAAAAAAAAGAAAGAGATCATTTTGTGAAAGTGCCAAAGAAGAGAATGAACTCAACTCATCTTCCAGCTCATCAGGGATCTACAAACCTTCATCAGAATCATCTAAAAAGTGCCCAGGAGGCAACAGAGATGGCAGCCTACGGTGCAAACGTCAGCACATTCCACCAGCAGAACTTCTATTCAATGCCAAGGGTGGTCAACTATGGAATTGGGGACTATTCACATTCAACCAACTCTAATTTATGGCTTAATGGACCAGGAGTCTATAATACACCAGGATATCTTCCTGGAAATAACCCAAACTTGTACATGCCAACTTCTTATGGATCTCAGACACAAATACTGCCAAATTTGCCTGGTTTTAGTCATCCAAATCCTGGTTGGTTTTCCACAATTTCTCTGGAGGATCTTCTGAAGCCAGTGAAGCCTCCACATTCTCACTCGGCTCTTATTGCTTTGGCCATACAAAAATCACCGCAAAAGAAACTAACCCTGAGCCAGATTTATCAGAAATTGGAGGACTATTATACTTTTTACAACAAGCGAAAAGCAGGATGGCAAAATTCAATTCGACACAACTTGTCTCTGAACGACTGTTTTAAGAGAGTGCCAAGAGATAAGGCTGACCCAGGTAAGAATATGACTTCAATTCTAATTAATTACGTTTTTAATTTGCAATATTAGTATTTTCCATCAATTCGCACTTGGTTTTGTATTTTACAAATGAAGTTTATCAGATAAATCTACTATAAGTATTTTTTGTTATAAATGGATTTTTTTCATAAATGTATTGAGTTTTAGTTCCAAACTCAAACAGGAAAAATTATTTTAATTTAAAAAAAACAAAACAACTTCAGGATGTTTTGAAAAACTGCTTGAAAGACTAGAATTTTCCTATCCATTTTTGCAATCTTTTTCATTTAGTATATAGTAAAAATCATTTCATTTTCAAAGCTTTGTTTTTATAATTTGTACTTTAGTGCTGCTATATTTTTATTCATGTTTATATTTTATTTCATTATAGTAATAATCTTTTTATTTTTACAATGTTTAGGCAAAGGCAATTATTGGACTCTGGACCCTAACTGTGAGAAGACGTTCGACAATGGGAAATTTCGCCGGACAAAAAAGTGCACATCAGAGTCCAATAAGACTGATGCTGTCACGGCTAAGGGTGAAGGTCACCCAGTTCTAGGGAGTAAAGGTGGTGATAGCCCATCTATGATGACCCCATCATCCACAGTGGTAGAAGCATCCTCTGAAGATCTGAAGAGCACATCTCCTTCAGAAATCACCTCTACCCCTTGTTTGAACAACTTTTTCAGTAGCATGATCTCCTACTTGAACTCCAGCTCAGGAAACAGGCAGATGTCTCTGGGCTTGGCCAATGAACTCTCCCAGAGGAACATCACTCCATTGAGTAGTTTCACCTCGGGCTCCTTGGTGGAACGATCTGCAGGTTTAAAGGACACTTCACCTCAGCAGAGGACCCCATCACAATTCTTTCCACAGTTCCCAACTTTCTTTTAAGCGTTAACCGTAAATGGCAGTGTACAGTTATCTGCCAGCCATGTACATAGTGGTTTGATACCTTGCACAATGTATATAATTGAGAGGGCTCAGGCTTTTTTTACTGATCGATTATGACTATTTATATTTTTATATTTATTATCCAATAGACTTTGCATGAGTTTTTCAATAAATTGTGTAAAAAAAAAAATCCTAGTTTTGAATTAAACTTTTGGGATGATTGTAAATGTTTGCGGTCTATTTATCTTGTGGCTTTGCAACTCTCTGTCTTTAACCTATCTTACCTTTAAATTTCTCTCTCTCTCATATATATATATATATATATATATATATATATATATATATATATTGTAAGCTTTTCAGGGGATATAGCTCTGAGATCGCCGTCCGGGTAGACGAAGTGGCACAGAAACAGTTCATTCAGACAGCAGTCCTGATGAAAACTGGCCGCAACCAGCTTTATTAAAGTCCACAGCAAACAGATAAAAACAAATCATAAACATAAGACCTGGGCTTGTCCAGCCACTAATTACACTTAGATAGATTTCCCTATCTATCTGGGTCCCGACTCTAACAGCCAGGGCCAAAACAACACATATGTTCAGCATTTACCAGCATGGAGGTTCACAGAGTCTCCTCCTTGTGTCTGAAGGCACCTTCAACGTCAAGACTTGAGAGAGCTCCCCTCCTATTCAGCAGCTATCCGCATGGATTCTCACAGAGACTACTCCTGTGTCCGGGGTACATCGAGCACCCAGACTGAGATAGCTCAAACTCCTGGAGACACCTTCTTGTGCCTGGACTCCTTGTCCAGACTAAGCGAGCTCTCTGACTGTGTTCGCAGACACCTACTTCTGGTCTCCTAATTAACAGCTGAATGGTTTCAGGCCTGAGCTGCAAGTGTGTACTGAATGTAAGGTGTAGTGACCTTTCTCTACCACTAGGTTTACAAAGCCACACATTTCCCTTATACCATACAGCACAGTACCTAGGTGAAATGTACACCCCATTCGACACATATTCCTTCACTGTCTCACATATCCCCCCCCTCTTCTCCAGACCGGAGGGCTGGTCATCCAGACCGGAGGGCTGGTCAACAATCCAAAATAGACAGTGAACTCTAGACCAGTCATGGCCTTCATCAGCTTCATCTTCACTACTGTCATCTGTATCTTCACCTGAGCCATAGCCAACATCAGCTTTCTCTTCATCTGAAGCATCCGCACTACCCTGTACCCTCCCAGGCCTATGCTCTCTGCGGGCCTCGGGTATCCTGCACGGTTTCATCTTGACCTTAGGGCCGGGCTCAGTTTCGATATAGTGCCTGGCCAGAGAAGTACGACCCGGCACATCAGAACACTTCTGCTGACTCTTCCTCAGAAACTCACGTACCTCCTATCCTTGGTGCACTGACCATGTGTCACCAACTATCACAGAAGGTATAGGGGTTTTTTTACTTTTCTCTAGTTCCCCTTGAACCCTCTTTAGCACATCTATTTTCTTGAATATCGGTGGACTCATAAAGTCTATTTCACAGACCTTAAGCTCCTCTGCCATGGTCTCTGACCATTTTAAGCTACTCTGTTCAAATGATTGGGACTGTAGAAGGAGCAGATCGTTTTTCTTTTGCAGTACACATAATTCATCCGCTAAGTCTCCAGCTGAATTGTAATGTTCTACTGTGACAACAGCATTCTTATATAGAGCCTTAGACTTATTGAGCAGCATTTGCTCTTGCAACGAAGAGATTCCCTGTATTCTTCCTTTTACTTCATTGACTTTCTCACGAAGATGCTCATGGCTTTCATCACACTCCTTCATCACAGTTTGGAGTTTTTTCTGAGAAGTAATCAATTCATCTGGTACCTGTTGGACGTCCTTTATGTCTTCGGCCCCTTCTTCAGGCTCTTCTGGTAGAACATGCTCAGAAGCACTACCGTCAGTCTTACATTCTACCTCTTCAGTCACATCATTATGGTCTCCAATATCTCCATTTATTCCAGCTCTCAAGTTCTCCTTGATAGCTGCATCTGTATACTCAGAACCCGCCGGATTCTTCTCTTCCAACACGTTCTGCATCCCATCTTCAGTCTTGTTCCTCACAGCTTCACTTGAGACCTCAGCTTCTGATGAGGCATCTGGCTTGGTGACCACCACTTCAATGGCTTTTTCCACCTCTGCAGCATTACCTTCAGAGTCCTGGGCATGATGCAGCTCCATACCATACATTGATAACTTCTCATCTTCAACAGCATCCACTTGTGCTGTGTTCAGTTTCAGAGTCCTGCCTTTAAAGCTCAGCTCTCCTCCTTTCACCTTAGTCTTCGCCAGGGAACCGGCCAACTGTAAAACATCTTCAGATGCCATCTTCTGTCCGGCTGTAAGGTCAGCATCAGCTTTCTTCTCAGGACTCTCAACCTCCTCTGCTACCATGCCTTCATCATTTGCACTGGTTGCTTTATGGTCATCAGATGATTCACTATCACTACCACTATCCCTGTCTGACCCCTTTTCCTCAGCCACATCCGGCTCACTTTCAGGGTTATACACTTTGTTTTCATTCACATCCGGCTCACTGTCAGGGCTATACAATTCATTCTCATTCACATCCTGCTCACTTTCAGGGTTATACACTTCATTTTCATTCACATCCTGCTCACTGTCAGGGTTATACAATTCATTCTCATTCACATCTTGATCTGGAACCTTAGTTAACATGTCATCCACAACATTAACTTCACCATCTGGTCCCTCAAGTATGTGACTATGTGACAACCCCAGCACTATACTTCTATATAGCTCAGGTACTAGGAGCTGGCTCACGACCTCTCCCTGGACTTCAGTGTCCCTATACAACAGGTGAGTGTTTATGGCAACATGAGGTAACCTCTCCTCAGAGCCAGGCTCTTGGGAAACCTCATTTAGAACACTTATATTTTCCTGTGCCGTTTTAAGAGTGGGGTCTCGCCACTGCTCACTCTCAAAATTGTCACAGGACACAGGTAAGTCAGGGACACTCGGTTCCCGAGAACCACCATCCTCGTCTCCCAACATCACCTGCAAAGGAATTTCATCTTTTTCACAGTCATCATCATTATCAATATCAATATCATTATCATGATTATGATCAGTATCATCATCACTATCATGATCATCATCATTATCATTATCAGCATCAGCATCATTATCATTATCATGATCATCATCATCATCATCATTATCATTATCATTATCATCATCATCATCATCATCACATAAGTTTAACGGCCCACTAGCATTGTGTTCCGCCCCTCGGGACTGCGCACCCTCAATAGGAGCTTCATCACACTGTCCATCAGAAACATTTTTCCCCCAGAGATCCTTAGATCGGGAAAGTCATTACCCAATATAACGGGTTGCACCAGGTTCTTCACTACCCCCACTTCACATGAAACCTCCCCGCGTTTGGGGATCAAGTCCACGACAGTCTCTGGGTAGACTTTGGTGTCTCCATGGACGCACACCACACTCAGGTGCTTATCAGGGAAGAAGTCCCTATCAATCAGGCTGTCACATACGGAAGTCACTGGACTCTCTGAGTCCAAGAGGGCCTGTGCTGGGCAGTCATTTACAACCACCGGGGACACCTGTGGTCCAGTCTCTTCGGCTGAGGTGGACACACACACAGGTTCTGCGCAGAGAGAGAGGGATCTGCCAACATCACAATACATAGGCTCCCCCTCTATTGGACAGTTGGCTGCAATTTCACGACATCTCCAACACTGTCCATCACACTTTTCCACCCACATGTCCCCTCGGGCCTGAACCCGCTTATCAGCATACCCCTTGTCCCCAACAGCTGGAACGCTCTTACCGCGAGAGTTCAGCGTCCGGGAACTCTGAAGTGACGACCTCTCAGACGGCTGGTCACGGAGACAGTCTTTGCTGGCGAAGGCCTTCTCCATCAGGCTAACCAGACGATTGGCGTCCTGGTGGTCTCCTTGTCCGACCTCTGGCTGTACCTCAGGAGGACATGCTCGGGTGTAGCGGTTCACTATCACCTTTCCAACTCCATAATCAGGTTTGCTGACTGCAGACTCCCAACTGCATCTCCAGTCACGAACTCCCCTGGCACGGGCTGTCACCGTAACACCCAGCCGGGTAAGAATCTCCGCTTTCAGCTTGGCATAGTCTTGGCTGTCCTGCTCGCTCAGGTCAGCATAGGCCCTTTGGGGCTCTCCAATCAGATAGGGTGCGACCATCATGGCCCATTCAGATAGGGGCAGATTCTCCTTCTCTGCCAGTCTCTCAAACCTAGTGAGATATACCTCCACATCATCACAAGGTGTCATCTTTTTCAGGGACCGTCTTACCGCCTTCTTTACAGCGGACAATGCAGGTGACTTTGCAACATTACTTTGGGACGATGCGCTGCAAGTCTTTTGTAGTGCTGCAACCTGCTCAAAAAACAACCGATTATTCTCCTGCTGCTGCTGCAGGAATTGCTGCTGGGCCTGCTGCATGCACTGCTGGTGCTGCAGGCGCTGCTGCTCCATGCTCTTCTGCATGCTTCGCTGGGCCTGGACCAGGTACTCAACGAGCTCCTCCATACTGCCGGACTTATCTGTCTCAACCACGGCAGTCTTATGTTGCACATTAACTTGCGCCATTTGTTCAAACAGCGCCTCCATGCTGTCATCCATGCTGTCAGACTTCTCTGTCTCAACAACGGCAGTCTTCACTCAAGACATACACACTCCACAGTCTTTTCCACAGAAAATTCAGCTTTGCTGTGCAGACACTTTTTTTTTTCTCTGCAAACCCTATTAGGGCCACTGTCTCTTTAAGACTGCTCCAATAGACGTTTCTCTTTGCTGACACATTTTTTTTTTTCTCTGCAAACTCTATTAGGGCCACTGTCTCTTTAAGACTGCTCCAACAGACATTTCTCTTTTTTTTTTTTCTCTCTGTGCTGCTGCTTCAACAGACTTCACCTTTATTGCTGTCTCTAAGCCACTGTGCTGCACGCACATTCCAGCACCAATTGTATCAGCCACTGCGCTGCCCCAGCATTCTCCGCCAATTGTAAGCTTTTCAGGGGATATAGCTCTGAGATTGCCGTCCGGGTAGACGAAGTGGCACAGAAACAGTTCATTCAGACAGCAGTTCTGATGAAAACTGGCCGCAACAAGCTTTATTAAAGTCCACAGCAAACAGATAAAAACAAATCATAAACATAAGACCTGGGCTTGTCCAGCCACTAATTACACTTAGATAGATTTCCCTATCTACCTTGGTCCCGACTCTAACAGCCAGGGCTAAAACAACACATATGTTCAGCATTTACCAGCATGGAGGTTCACAGAGTCTCCTCCTTGTGTCTGAAGGCACCTTCAACGTCAAGACTTGAGAGAGCTCCCCTCCTATTCAGCAGCTATCCGCATGGATTCTCACAGAGACTACTCCTGTGTCCGGGGTACATCGAGCACCCAGACTGACATAGCTCAAACTCCTGGAGACACCTTCTTGTGCCTGGACTCCTTGTCCAGACTAAGCGAGCTCTCTGACTGTGTTCGCAGACACCTACTTCTGGTCTCCTAATTAACAGCTGAATGGTTTCAGGCCTGAGCTGCAAGTGTGTACTGAATGTAAGGTGTAGTGACCTTTCTCTACCACTAGGTTTACAAAGCCACACATTTCCCTTATACCATACAGCACAGTACCTAGGTGAAATGTACACCCCATTCGACACATATTCCTTCACTGTCTCACAATATATATATATATATATATATATATATACACATACATACATACATACATACATACTAGTGATGAACCCCATTTTACGCCCGGGTGGCAAGCATTTTTATAGGTACATGGTCTCCCATTCTGGTATGTGCTGCCCCCCTCCTATCCTGGTATGCATGGCACCCCTCATCCCTTTCCTGGTATGTATAGTCCTCTCACCCCCACCCAAATCTACTATGCATGGCACCCCATTCCTCATCCTGGTATGCATGGTCCCCTCATCCCCCAATCCTGGTATGCATGGTACCCCCTCATCCCTATCCTGGTATGCATGTTACCTGCTCAATCATATCCTGGTATTCATGGTTCCCTCACCCCCCTATTGTGGTATGCATGGTCCCCTCACCCCCCAATCCTGATGTGCATGGTCCCCTCACCCCCCTATCCTGATGTGCATGGTCCCCTCTCCCCCCTATCCTGATGTGCATGGTCCCCTCACCCCCCTATCCTGATGTGCATGGTCCCCTCACCCCCCAATCCTGATGTGCATGGTCCCGTCACCCCGTCCTGTTGAGTATGGTCCCCTCACCCCGTAATCCTGATGTGCATGATCCCCTGACCCCCAATCCTGATATGCATGTACCCTCACCCCCAATCCTGATATGCATGGTCCCTCACCCCCCAATCCTGGTATGCATGGTCCCCTCACCCCCCCAATCCTGGTATGCATGGTCCCCTCACCCCCCAATCCTGGTATGCATGGTCCCCTCACCACCCCAAAATCCTGATGTGCATGGTCCCCTCATCCCCTATCCTGGTATGCATGGTCCTCTCACCCACTATCCTGGTGTGCATGGTCCCCTAACCCCCCAATTCTGATGTGCATGGTCCCCTGGCAAGCATTTTTAAAGGTATATGGTCTCCCATGCTGGTATGTGCTTCCCCCCTCCTATCCTGGTATGCATGCCACCCCTCATCCCTATCCTGGTATGTATGGTTCCCCTCACCCCCACCCAAATCTGGTATGCATGGCACCCCATTCCTCATCCTGGTATGCATGGACCCCTCATCACCCAATCCTGGTATGCATGGTACCCCCCATCTCTATCCTGGTATGCATGGTACCTGTTCATCCATATCCTGGTATTCATGGTTCCCTCACCCCCCAATCCCGGTATGCACGGTCCCCTCACCCACCAATCCTGGTATGCATGGTCACCTCCCGCCCAATCCTGGAATGCATGGTCCCCTCACCCCCCAATTCTGGTATGAATGGTCCCCTCACCCCCAATTCTGGTATGAATGGTCCCCTCATCGCCCAATTCTGGTATGAATGGTCCCCTCATTGCCCAATCCTGATGGGCATGGTCCGCTCACCCTCCAATCCTGATGTGCATGGTCCGCTCACCCACCAATCCTGATGTGCATGGTCCCCTCACCCTCCAATCCTGATGTGCATGGTCCCCTCACCCCCCCAATCCTGATGTGCATGGTCCTCTCACTCCCCAACCCTGATATGCATGGTCCTCTCACCCCCCAACACTGATGTGCATGGACCGCTCACCCCCAATCCTGATGTGCATGGTTCCCTCATCCCCAATCCTGATGTGCATGGCCCCCTCTCCCCCCAATCCTGATATGCATGGTCCCGTCACCCCCCAATCCTGGTGTGCATGGCCCCCTCTCCCCCCAATCCTGATATGCATGGTCCCATCACCCCCCAATCCTGGTGTGCATGGTCCCCTCACCCCCCAACCCTGATGTGCATGGTCCCCTCACCCCCTATCTTGGTATGCATGGTCCTCTCACCCACTATCCTGGTGTGCATGGTCCCCTCACCCCCCAATCCTGATGTGCATGGGCCCCTTGGCAAGCATTTTTAAAGGTATATGGTCTTCCATGCTGGTATGTGCTGCCCCCTCCTATCCTGGTATGCATGGCACCCCTCATCCCTATCCTGGTATGCATGGTCCTCTCACCCCCACCCAAATCTGGTATGCATGGCACCTCATTCCTCATCCTGGTATGCATGGACCCCTCATCACCCAATCCTGGTATGCATGGTACCCCCTCATCCCTATCCTGGTATGCATGGTACCTGCTCATCCATATCCTGGTATTCATGGTTCCCTCACCCCCCAATCCCGGTATGCATGGTCCCCTCATCTCCCCAATCCCGGTATACACGGTTCCCTAACCCACCAATCCTGGAATGCATGGTCTCCTCACCCCCCCAATCCTGATGTGCATGGTCCCCTCATCCCCCAATCCTGATGTGTATGATCCCCACACCCCCCCATTCCTGATGTGCATGGTCCCCTCACCCCCCCAATCCTGATGTGCATGGTCCTGTCACCCCCCAAACCTGATGTGCATGGTCCTCTCACCCCCAACCCTGATGTGCATGGTCCCCTCACCCCCCAATCCTGGTATGCATGGTCCCTTCACCCCCAACCCTGATGTGCATGTTCCCCTCACTCCCCAATCCTGATGTGCATGGTCCCCTCACCCCCCAATCCTGATGTGCATGGCCCCCTCACCCCCCAATCCTGATGTGCATGGTCCCCTCACCCCCCCAATCCTGATGTGCATGGCCCCCTCACCCCCCAACCCTGATGTGCATGGTCCCCTCACCCCCTATCCTGATGTGCATGGTCCCGTCACCCCGTCCTGTTGAGCATGGTCCCCTCACCCCGCAATCCTGATGTGCATGATCCCCTCACCCCAATCCTGATATGCATGTATGCATACATACATACATACATACATGCATACACACTAGTGATGAACCCGTTCTACGCCCGGGTGGCAAGCATTTTTATAGGTACATGGTCTCCCATTCTGGTATGTGCTGCCCCCCTCCTATCCTGGTATGCATGGCACCCCTCATCCCTATCCTGGTATGCATGGTCCTCTCACCCCCACCCAAATCCCCAACAGTGTCACCAGAAAAGCACCCCCATAACATCACACCATCTCCTCCATGCTTCATGGTGGGAACCAGGTATGTAGAGTCCATCCATTCACCTTTTCTGCATGCAAAGCAGTAATCAAAGCAAAAGGTGGCTACTTTGAAGAACCTAGAATATAAGACATATTTTCAGTTGTTTACACCTTTTTTGTAAAGTGTAATGTATAATTCCACATGTGTTAATTCATAGTTTTGATGCCTTCAGTGTGATTCTATAATTTTCATAGTCATGAAACTACAGAAAAATCTTTGAATGAGAATGTGTGTCCAAACTTTTGGTCTGTACTGTATATATGTATGTATATATTGTAAGGTAGATGCAGGACGCATAGTTGATGGGAGGTTTGTATCATGGAGGTGGTTGTCCTCTGTAATGTAAACCTTGAGTAATGCTCTACTACACATAGTACTAGGAGGTTTATCTGTGCATCTTGGTCAGGTTTACAGGCAAAGAATATATACAATCAGAGTATAATAAAGATTATAACCAAAGGGAAAAAAATCCTAAAATATAACTTACTTATATAGTTAAAATTACCATATAATCGCAAAGCACTCTGTAGGGTTACTTATAGTTATCAATCTTATTGAAAATAATGATAGGGAAAAGAAATGGAAAACTAGTAGTATGACAAGGTCATAGGTTTATGGAGTAGACAATTGACTTTAATCATTATAATGAACTCTCAGTGGATATAGTAAAAAAATAATTGATATAGTGCTGTAACACAATCATCTGCATAACAGTCATAGGAAAGTATGGTATTTTGGCTAGAGTCTATGTGCCAGAATAAATACAAGTAAAACACGCTACAGCAAAATATATGATGAGGGTTCACAAAAAGTAATACCTCCTTAAAGTGAATAGACAAAGGCAGAGCAGAAGCGATCCATACCGATCAATATATTGATCAGAAATACAGCAGAACAAAACAGATAAATGAATGTACTTATCTTATATATTAGCAAACAAGCCCATCCCTACAGGTTCCCCCCAGGAAATGTAAACCAGGATTCATCAGGGGTCCTCATGTGTAGAGATGAGCGAATATGTTTGAAAACGATAGCCAAACAAATTCAGCACGAATATGGCACATTTGGATTCGTGATTGAAAACATGGGGATGAGTGAAAAACGGCCTTAACACCGTAGGGGCTCTTCAAAAACCTCAAGATGTCTTTTTATCAATGAGCCCACACTATTCCAACATTTTATTAATGATTTTTATTCTCATCTTTAGAGAGGTTTGTTATTATTTACCTTGATGACATTCTTATATACTCCCAGGATTAGGAGTCTCATATTGAACAGAAACTGCCCATTTGAGTTGCTTTATTTCTGCTCGGGGTTTTCAGATGGATCCCATTAAATTACAGGCTATAGTAGAATGGGATCATCCTGGAACCCTTATATAGTACAGATTTCTCAAGATGGTCCAAGGATACATTGTGTGCATTTAACAGTCTTAAAGAATGCTTTCAGTTGGCTCCTGTATTAATACAGCCTAATGTGTCCTAGCTGTGGAGGTTCATGTATCTGAAGTAGGTATGGGAGCGGTATTCTCAGGGTTTAACTTTTGTTAAGCTGCTTCCATTCTTTTTCGCTAAGAAACTCTCATCAGCTATACGCAATTAAGATGCTGGTAATAGGGAATTACTCAGACTAGTGTTTGAGGAGTGGCGGCACTTTTTAGAGGGAGCTATCCACCCTATTACAGTGGTTTCAGACCATAAAAATCTCCTGTACTTTAAACCTGCAAAATAACTTGAGCCAAGACAAGCTCGTTGGTCGTTGCTTTTCCATAGGTTTAATATCTTTGTTATCTTTCGCTCTGGTTCTAAAAACACAAAGGCCAAATCTTTGTCTAGAAGTTTTGCAGGGGGGGGAAACCAGTGAAGATCCTGTACCTAGCCTGGTGTCGGCACTTTGTACTGATGTGTAGTCTGAGATCGCAAAAGCTCAATATAGGGCGCCATCATCTGGGGTTGCAGGTAGCAAATCGTTTGTTTTTGTAAATCTTCATCTTAAGATCCTGGAAGAACATCATGATTTTGTACTCGCTAGTCATCCTGAGGTTAAAGAGGCTCTTGATCTCATGTCGTGCTGCTTTTGGTATCCTAAAATTCGGCGGGATATGGTAGTTTATATTTCTGCTTGCGCCACCTGTGCACATTCCAAGGTATCTCGTTCTCGTCCTTCAGGGTGTTTGCAGCCTTGAAATATTCCCAATCAACCATAAACAGACATTTCAATGGACTTCATAACTGATTTGCCCTCTTCTGCTGGTAATATGATAATTTTGGTGATTGTTAATAGGTTTTCTAAATGACACATTTTATAACCTTGCCATCTGACTCCTTACAAAATGCCAAAACATTGGCTCAGGTGATTGTTCGGAAGAATGTTAAACTCCACGGTGTTTCTTTTAATATCATCTGAGGTAGAGGTACTCATTGATAAATTCTGTTTATTTATATCTGTCTTTTTGATCGCGTTATTTCACTTTTTGTTTGGCGGTATGATGATAAAGCATTTATTTTGCCTCATTTTATCTTTTTACGGTGTTAACTGCGGTCACAGTTTTCTAGGTCGGGTTGTTATGGATGCGGCGATACTAAATATGTACTTTTATTGTTTTTTGTATTTACATAAAGAAATTTTTCGATAAAATATTAATTTTTTATTTAGGAGATTTTTAAAAATAATTTTACACATTATATAGTAATGTCCCACCCTGGGACAATGGAATATGTTTTTTTTACTTTTTTTTTTACAAAGTTAGATCGCTGATCTGACACTTTGTATAGCACTGTGTCAGATCAGCGATCTGACAGGCAATGCAGGAGACTTGACGGTGACTGCTCAGCAGTCATTGACAAGCTACCTCCCTGCAGGATCCGGAAGGACCCCATGGCCTTCTTGGATCCAGGGGCCTGCAAGGAGGAGAACTTCAGAATAAAGCGATCACATCGCGTTGTTCTGAGGGTCTCAGGAAAGCACGCAGGGAGCCCCCTCCCTGCGCGATGTTTCCCTATGCCACCGAAATGCTGTGATCTTGTTTGATCGCAGTGTTCCAGGGGTTAAAGTGCCGGGAACGGTTTGTGACCGCTTCTGGCATGTAGTTCCGGGTGTCAGCGGGTCATTAGAGTTTCAGGTATTTATTTATTTCACTCATTTATATAGTGCCATCATATTCCATAGTGCTTTACAAACATTATTGGCACTGTCCCCATTGGGGCTCACAATCTAGATTCCCTATTAGTATGTGTTTGGAATGTGGGAGTAAACCGAAGTACATAGAGGAAACCCCTGCAAACACGGGGAGAACACACAAACTCCTTGCCGGTGTTGTCCTTGGTTGGATTTTAACCCAGGACCCCTGCGCTGCAAAGCTGCAGTCCTAACCACTGAACCACTCAAAGTTATTGATTCCAGTCTCATCTGTTGCTCTTAACAGTGTTTAATCTATTGGTGGGGTTATGGTCCTGAGGAGAGGATTTGGGTACCAGCCTCTGATATTCATGCCGAACATCTGGTTAGGTCCTTTCATCTCCTTCATCAAGATAAACCAGGCCCTGAGGGTCTAGGGACCCTTCTTAGAGGGAGGTGTACTGTCACAAGGAGCTTTTCCAACTGTCATGACAGTGTCAGGGTCTGTGAACTCCACAGATTCAAACAATCCACCATGTGACACCATAAATAGCTATGGTCAGCATAGTGTGACTCGGGCATCGACTTCTAGAGCTGCAGCTCCTGCTCAGGTTAGAAGGAATTACATCTTTGCTGAACTTAGCTTGTTATTGTGCTGTGGTCACATATTGCAGGATAACCAGTCGTGTCTGCTCTTTCCCTATTTATGCAGACTCCAGCAATAGTTTTCTTTATACTATTCTAGGAGTGGTGGACACTAGAGATGAGCGAATATTTCAGTGTTCGGTTCGGATTACGATTGCTGAATTTGCAATATTCACCAATTAACTCATGGAGTGGTAGAGTGGGAAGGGACCTCCTGGGTCATCTGTTCCAACCCCTGTTCAAAGCAGGATTCACTAAATCAGCCTCTATGTTAAGACTTCCATTGAAGGAGAACTCACCACCTCTAATGGCAGCCTGTTCCACTCATTGATCACCCTAACTCTCAAACAGTTTTTTCTAATATCTACTCAGTGTCTCCTCGCATGCAGTTTCATCCCATTGCTTCTAGTCATTCCTTGTACAAATGAGAGCAAAGATAATCCTTCTACAATGTGACAGCCCTTGAGATATTTGTGGACAGCTATTAAGTCTCCTCTCAGTCTTCTTTTTTTGCAAGCTAAACATTCCCAAATCCTGTAACCGTTCCTCATAGGACATGGTTTGCACAGCAGTCAACAATCTGGTCACTCTTCTCTGAACTTGCTCCAGTTTGTTGAGTTTTGGGCACCACATTTTAAAAAAGACCTCACTGAATATTCGCAGAACATAGCTAAATGCCATTCGTGTCAACGGGAGACAAAAATAAATGCATGCACAACACCTTTTAACGGCTCCAAATGCTGTCAAAGCACATCAAATAAGTGACAGACACCATGAAAGTGGCCTCAATTCACCATCCGTTCAAATTTCAGCACAGCACTGCAGCATTCAGCCAGGCATGAGGTATCGGGGTCTAGGACCACATTTACAGCTTTCAATTGAACGTCACAGTAAGAAGAGGTGGAAAAATATTTAGAATTGAGGGTTTTCAGTGGTTGATACCTTTTAATGGCCAACTGAAAATATGGTAACAAATTGCAAGCCTTCGAGACTACTCTGGTTTCTTCATCAGGCTAAGACTAATACAAAATCTGAAGAATCATATTAATGCAGAAAACAGCACAGAAATAATGCAATAGGTAAGACAAGTGACGTGGAGCAGAACTATCATTATGGGAGAGTGACAGATCGTTACGGCCATAAATATTTGAACAGTTTATAGATAAGGAGTGAAAGTTTTATTGTCCTCTGATTAGGGTCTGGTAATGTGTTGTGACGCCCCCACAACTTCTTAGAAGCAAATTCCTTAATTGATGTAAACAGAAATAAATCCATGCAACACATTTAGTGATGAGCGAGCACTAAAATGCTCGGGTGCTCATTGCTCGGGTAGAGCAGATTGGAATACTCGCGTACTCGGACAGAACAACGAGCCCAATGTAAGTCTATGGGAGACACGAGTATTTTTGCCGCGATACACCCGTGGGTCCTTTAAAGGTCCAAAAATGTCTGAAAATGATGGAAACACTGCTCAAAGGACACGGGGGCATCATGGGGATCGCCCCTGGAAGCATTTCTGACTCCTAGTTCACAGCTGCAAACAATGTCAGTTTCATGCCTTTGTTTCCGATGCACCCAAAAACATACAAAAACGAAACCGAAACTGATTTTGCTGCAAAATATGTGAAGGCACATCCTTTCCATGTTAATGACTTGTATATAAGGCAAAATAATTAGCGCCAGACCAAAATGTTCCTCCACCACTTCGGATATGTTCCGACGCAGCATTTTAGAAGAGTTTTTTCTACTTTCATGGCGTACCCAGGATCAAAACTAGGGGGAGGGGTGGGGCAAGCCATGGTGGTCGTTCAGGTTGTAAAATTTTAGAATGAAAAAGGGAATGAAACTGCTCCATACAGTATAATGAGCTCCATAGCTGTATAAACATCATCACCAGCCCCCACCCACTGAGCCCAGCACCTGTATATACATCATCCCCAGCCCACAGAGCCCAACACCTGTATATCATCAACCCAGTCAGCCCAGCCAGCCCCTGTATATACATCAGCCCAGCCAGCCCCTGTATACTTCAGCCCAGCCAGCCCCTGTATACTTCAACCCAGCCAGCCCTTGTATACTTCAGCCCAGCCAGCCCCTGTATACTTCAGCCCAGCCAGCCCCTGTATACTTCAGCCCAGCCAGACCCTGTATACTTCAGCCCAGCCAGCCCCTGTATACTTCAGCCCAGCCAGCCCCTGTATACTTCAGCCCAGCCAGCCCTGTATACTTCAGCCCAGCCAGACCCTGTATACTTCAGCCCAGCCAGCCCCTGTATACTTCAGCCCAGCCAGACCCTGTATACTTCAGCCCAGCCAGACCCTGTATACTTCAGCCCAGCCAGACCCTGTATACTTCAGCCCAGCCAGACCCTGTATACTTCAGCCCAGCCAGACCCTGTATACTTCAGCTCAGCCAGAATCTGTATACGTCAGCCCAGCCAGACCCTGTATACTTCAACTCAGCCAGACCTTGTATACTTCAGCTCAGCCAGACCGGGTATACTTCAGCCAGGCGAGTGCATTGCTTTCCAGGGCTTCAGGAAGATGAACGCTATAGGCGGCGCATGCGCAGACTTAGATCTTTGCTGGACCAAAATCCAAATCTTCGACGGCTCACGGCTTCAGGAACATGGCCGCCAGGAAAGCAATGCACTTCAATTAATGTGTGAAGGTACTACTACTTGACAAGAATGCATTCAATGTACAGTCTTCCCCAGACTCCTACAAAAAGTGACCAGGAGGGCACAGAGATGTCATCATATTATGAGAGATTCACCATGCACCACCAGCAGATTCTACATTCAACGCAAAGGGCAGCCAACTATGGAATTGGGGACTATCCAACTTCAACGAACTCTTACTCTGTAATGGAAGCATCTTTTTAGTGGGGGGGGGTTTATTGTGGATAGGGTGTTTTGAGTAGTTTCTGATTATATTTCTTTATTTAATTTTTTTTTTATTGTTTCCCTTAGAGTTGTAAATGTAATATATTATGGTATGCACTCCATTCATTGAAAGCAAACAGCTGAATGGTACAATCCCCACCTCTGCTGGCTGTCTTGTATACTGCAATATATCCTAATGGTATGCACTCCATACTTCTGCTTGCTGTCATCCGCTGCTTTACCATCTTGCTACATTTTTAATGTAAAAAGCATTAAATTAATAAAGCTTTGGTATAATTCATATATTGCAAAGTATTTAATACTTACTGCTTTATATCCGTGTGACTGTAGCCTCTCCAAATCTTATCAGGTGGAAGGTGCTATAACAGATGTAGCCAGGTGTAGTGCCTTTGATGATCTAACCACCCCCTGGTGTGCTGGCCCTAGCTGCCAAATTATCCCAAACCAGCTCCCATAATCCCCCTCTCCTGTCCCTGTAGTGTGGGCTATATATTTAGGAGTAGTCTAAGGGGCATGCAGTGTGAGGTGCATGCATCCCATAAAGCAAAGCATTACAGAAGATAATCATGTGAACGGCAGTTAATCAGGGCAGGAATCAGGTAACCCACACTTACCTTAGCCTTTTCACCATGTACTTTATTGCTATCCTCCTGTGTTCCCTTGCCATCCACATTCACCGCCCCATACCCCCTCCATCACAACTCATACACATCAGTCCCTCTATACTTCCCTCTTTCATGTACAGCTCCCATGCACTTCTCACCTTTTTGAAAAACCTCAGCCCATCTTAACCAAACAAATCGCAGAAAAAAACGACTTACAAAAACAACTACTTGCTCTTTATCTTCCTACTCCTACTAATTTCAGGGGACATATCCCCCAACCCTGGTCCACCATCCCCCAACCTCAACCCCTACCCTACCTCATATCGAAACCATAATAATCTTATTTATATTACTTGAATTCCCTCATCTCCTTTTAATTGTGCCCTCTGGAATCCACGGTCTGTATGCAACAAGCTTCCCTTCCTGCACAACTACTTTTTGAACAGCTCTTTATCTGTTGGCCCTCACTGAAACCTGGATTCAGGATTCTAACAAGGTCTCCCCTGCTGCCATTTCCTATGGTGGCTTACAATTTTCCCATTCCCGAGACCCGCAAACAGACATGGTGGTGGAGTCGGCATATTCCTGTCCCCACAATGCACTTTCCAGGTCATCCCCCCAATTCCATCACTCTCATTCCCTTCTTTTGAGGTCCACACCATCAGGCTGTTCCGTCCCCTCTCCCTCAGAGTAGTGGTCATATATCGGCCCCCAGGCTCGCCTGCCCAGTTCCTTGACCACTTCTCAGCCTGGCTGCCACACTTCATGTCCTCAGAACTACCAACCCTTATCCTTAGAGACTTCAACATCCCCATTAACAGCCCTACTTCCACATCTGCATCTCAGCTTCTATCACTAACCACTTCTCTAGGCCTCTCACAGCTTTCAACCTCTGAGACACACAAGGACGTTAACACCCTTGACCTGGTCTTTGTCCGGCTCTGTCCAATCTCCCACCTAAATAACTCACCGCTTCCACTCTCTGACCACAATATTCTCTCCTTCACGCTCACAAATCCTCGACCACCCCAGCGCACTCCTACCTACCACACATTCAGAAATCTACAAGCCATTAACCCTCAGACACTTTCAGACTCCCTACACTCATCACTGTCCCCAATCTCCTCTTTCTTGTCCTGATCTGGCTGTTCATCACTACAACGACACTCTTAGAAGCACCCTTGACCAAGTAGCGCCACTATCGGTATCGGTTCCCCATAGCACTCAGATTATTCAGCACTCCTCTCCACACTGAAGCAAGTGACGACGAGAATCGTTCCTCCTCAGGAACCCCAGAAGGGCCCCCCCATTGAAAGTACAAAACTGGTCCTACAGGGGCGTCCCCCTGAGCCTCCAATACCTCCTCCTCAAGCTCAGAGCATACAGCCGACACAACAACTCCCTCCTGAAGAATAGGAACCGGGTCATCCGTCTTCCCGGCCCCTGGGAAACTACGAGATAAGGCATTAGCCTTTACATTTTTTGACCCAGGACGATATGTGACGACAAAATTAAACCTGGTAAAAAACAACGACCATCTAGCTTGTCTGGAATTCAGACGTTTTGCAGATTCTAGATACAGCAGGTTCTTGTGATCAGTAATGACGGTGACCGGGTGGACTGCCCCCTCCAAAAAGTGACGCCATTCCTCAAAAGCCAACTTAATGGCCAAGAGTTCCCTATTGCCGACATCATAATTCCTCTCGGCGGACGACAATTTTTTAGAGAAGAAAGCGCACGGATGCCATTTACCAGGAGACAGACCTTGAGATAATACCGCACCCACCCCTACGTCAGACGCGTCTACCTCCACAATGAACGGTTGTGATGCATCTGGTTGAATGAGTATGGATGCCGAAGCAAAACATTTTTTCAAGGAGGAAAATGCTTGACAAGCTTTGTCAGACCACCTAGAAAAATCCGTCCCTTTTTTAGTCATGTCAGTGAGAGGTTTGACAACAGATGAGAAATTACGAATAAACTTCCGGTAGTAGTTAGCAAACCCCAGGAAACGCTGCAGTGCATTAAGATCCTCTGGCCGATCCCATTCAAGCACAGCTCTTACTTTCCCAGGGTCCATACGGAAACCGGAAGCTGACACCAGGAAACCCAAAAACTGAAGTTCCTGTACGGCGAATACACATTTTTCCCATTTGGCGTACAGTTTATTGTCTCGCAAGATCTGCAACACCTGTCTCACATGCTCCTGATGAGACACAAGATCCGGCGAGTAAATTAAGATGTCATCTAAATAAACAACCACAAACTGTCCCACAAGGTGGCCAAAGATGTCATTAACAAAATGTTGAAACACTGCCGGGGCAGTAGTCAGACCAAAAGGCATGACAAGGTTCTCATAATGTCCCTCCGGATTGTTAGACGCCGTCTTCCACTCATCCCCCTCCTTTATCCTAATCAGATTATACGCCCCCCTGAGAACCAACTTAGAGAACCATTTGGCGCCCACAATCTGATTAAAGAGATCAGGAATAAGTGGGAGCGGATACGGATCTCGGACCGTAATCCGATTAAGCTCACGGAAATCCAGGCAAGGGCGTAGGCCTCCATCTTTTTTCTTCACAAAGAAGAACCCCGCGGCCACTGGGGAAGATGAAGGTCTAATATGCCCCTTGGCCAGACTTTCCGAAATATAATCCTTCATAGCCTGCCTCTCAGGACCAGAAAGGTTATATAACCTAGATTTAGGTAACTTAGCATCAGGAAGCAATTTTATAGAACAGTCATACTCGCGATGAGGAGGTAATTCTTGACACCCCTCCTCTGAGAACACATCCTCAAAGTCCTCCAGAAAAGGAGGTAAGGTTCTAGGCACGACCGCACTGATGACCGTGTTCATGCAGTTACTATTGCAAAATTCACCCCACTGGCTTATCTCTCTGGATTGCCAATTAATCACTGGGTTATGTTTAGTTAACCAAGGAAGTCCCAACACAATAGGAGTGGGAAGACCTTCCAACACATAACAAGACAATTGTTCTTTATGTATTGCCCTCACTCGAAGGTCTATGTTATGAACAGCTTGCAAAAAGCTACCTTGACCGAGAGGCCTGGCGTCAATAGAGAATATAGGGATAGGTTTGGCTAATACACTCAGTTGCACACCTTGCACCTGGGCAAACCGAGTGTCCACCAGATTAGCCCCGGACCCACTATCAAGAAGAACACAAATCCTCTCAGTTCTCGTACCTACCACCACCTCCGCTGGTACGAGAAACTGAGACGGACCTGGGGACGAAATACATACTCCCAGGTTGTCGTCCACCACACAACCTGGGATTAACAGTCTTTCCGGCGACTTCTTGCACAGCAAGGCACGGGATGGACACCCCTCAACAAAATGTCCCTTTCTCCCGCAGAAGAAACACTTTCCTGTCTTGCGGCACACCGCCGATCCCCTCCCTCGAAATGATGTCCCTCCCAACTGCATAGGTTCCTCAGAACAAACCAGGGGAACCTCAATATAAGGGACTTTAGTAGTAGGTGGAGTCATAACAGGGGGCAGAGTTACCTCGCACCTCTCCCGAAGCCGTCTATCGATGCGAATAGCAAGGGCCATAGCAGCCTCCAGTGACGGAGGAGAATCATACTGAGCCAAAACATCTTTTAATTTGTCAGATAACTCTTGACAAAACTGGCTCCTAGGAGCTGGGTCATTCCACTGAGTATCTGTGGCCCATCTACGGAACTCAGAAGAAAATTCCTCCGCCGGACGATCTCCCTGCTGTATCTTACGTAACTTCGTTTCAGCAAGGGAGACCCGATCCGGGTCATCATATACCAGACCCAGGGCAGTAAAAAATTGATCTACTGACTGGAGAGCCGGGGAGCCCGGAGGAAGAGAGAACGCCCAGGATTGAGGGTCCCCTTGTAAGAGCGAGATAACAATTCCCACCCTCTGCTCTTCACTCCCCGATGACCGAGGCCATAGCCGAAAATATAATTTACATGCCTCCCGGAAGGTAAAAAATTTGTCCCGCCCACCAGTGAACCTGTCCGGGAGAGCAACTTTAGGTTCAGATCTGGTTTGCTCCGGGGGGACAAAACCTTGGACTTTACGTCCGTCAGCTCCATGGACAAACTCTGCAACTGCAGGGCTAGCTGGGCTACTGGATCCATGGTAGCTGGGGAGAATCTTTAGTATGGTCGGTGAAAATGTCACGCTGTATAACAGATATACTTAATGTCTGTAACCTATATCAAATGTGACAACATTCTATATAACATATAATAGGAAATATAAACATGCACATATAGTATCTGTCAGCATTGTATTACATGACATAATCTCTTATGTATAGTGGGTCTATACTGTATGCGTGTCACGCTGTCTCAGGCTAGAGGTGGACCGGGGTCTATGCTGACCCTAAACTGGGGTCCTGACTAGTCCCTCTACCTGGAGGTACTGTTAATGGTACAGAGGTCCAGGCCGCCAGCGTAACCCTGTCTCCTATAGATCCCTGACCACTGTAATCTAGTCCTTAGAAGGACACTGATTACCACCACAGGGAATGGACAGGTCACCGCTAATAAACAGTAAAGACAAACGAGACAGACAGGGGATAAAGTAAATACTGTCTTGCATAAAACACTTCACTACAGAGGGAACACAAAAGGTCAAGGAGATAAACTATAAGCGAGGAGGGGAGAAACCACAACAGGAGTTCTTAGCTTAAGTCTTCTCAGGACCGATGCAATCTGCTGGTCTGCATGAAAGCTTTCACCGACATCTCCCAAGCAGACTGGCAGGTATATGAAGGGAGCTAATTAGTGCATAATCAACTGCAGCCGGGCGGGGCTGGACCTAGTCTTAGCACAGAGCTAGGTAGAATTAACTCCCTCACTGCCAAACACAAAGCACCAGCAACTCAGCTGCGAGAAGTCAGAATGTGTAATCGCGACGATCTTCGTGGCAATACACCCATGACACCCACTCGCCGTCAGACACACCGGTGTACTATGAGGGGCCCTGTGCCAGTGCCGTGGCCCACGAGTCGGGCCCCCCCTGCTTTCTCAGGGCCCCAGCACTTGCAATACTTACCTCTCCCTGCTCCACCGCTGTGACGTCTTCCGCGTTTTCTGACAGTGATATTCAGGTTAGAGTGCACGATGATGTCACGTCTGCACGCCCTTTGCCTAAACAGTCCAAGTGCAGAGAGCTGTAAGATGGTGATGCTGTGGAGTCCAGGGTAGAGCAGTGCACAGCGAGGAGAGGTATTTAATTTTTTTAATGTTTGGAGCAATATATGGGGAGCATTATACACTGGAGAATTATATATGGGGCCCAGCATACACTTAAGCATCATAGATAGGGCCCATCGTACACTGGAGCATTCTAAATGGGGGACATCAGACACTGGAGCAGCATTTACGGGCACATTATACACTGGAGAATTATAAATGGGGCCCATTATATATGGAGCATTATATTTGCCCATCATACACTGGAGCATCATCCATGGGGCCCATCATATACTGGAGCATTCTAAATGGGGCAGATCAGACACTGGAACATCATACATGGGGCCCATCATATACTGGAGCATTCTAAAAGGGGGAAAACAGACACTGGAGCAGCATTTACGGGGACCATTATACATTGGATCATTATAAATTTGTACCATTAAATATGGAGCATTATATTGTCCCATCAGACACTGGAGCATCATCCATGGGGCCCATCATATACTGGAGCATTCTAAATGGGGCAGATCAGACACTGGAGCATCATCCATGGGGCCCAACATATACTGGAGAATCATATTGGGTTCATTATTTATGGGGCATCATATAGGGTATGGAGCATCAAATGGGGCACATATGGGGCCTATTCTGTATGGAGCATTATATGGTGCCCATTCTGTATGGGGCAATATATGGGGCCCATCATATACTGTATGGAGCAATATGTGGGGCTCATTCTACTCTATGGGGACCGTCCTATACTTTATGGCACATTATATGGGGACTATCATATACTGGAGCAGTATGTGGAGCTCATCATATACTGTATGGAACATTATATGGCACCAATTATTCTGTATGGAGCAATATATGGGGCTCATTAATCTGTATGGCGCACTATGTGGTGGACATAATACTGTATGGAGGAATATACGGTCTGGTTTTTGAGCTATTGTAGATTTTAACATAGATATCAGTATCAGTCATGTCATGTAAGAAGTGAAGTATTTTTCATTGTAAAATACTTATATTTCTGTGTCGCATCGGAGCATCATGAATTGTGGTATGTGTTAAAGGGGCCCACTGACACTCTTTGGCCCGGGGCACACGAAAACCACAAGTTTAGCCAAATAACCCCCAGTTTTCAATGCGTAACTATTATTATAAAGTTAATTAAGGTTGCCAAGCTTAAGTAATAAGAATTGAAGTTGTTGGCATTGAAATGGGCACTGTAGGTGTATTTACTGTCCTCCACTCCCTGCCGACTTTGCTTCTCCATTGACTTGCATTGGGTTTTGTGTTTCAGTCGGACCCCCGACTTTTCCTGATAGTCGGCCGATTTCGCTAGACTCGACTTTTACGAAAGTCGGGTTTCATGAAACCCGACTCGACCCTAAAAAATGCAAAGTCGCTCATCTCTAGTGGCGATATATTCAGGGGATCTGCTATGTCAGATTTATTCCATTTGTATTGTGAAATGTTATCTATTTCATTTTCTTGTACTTTACTTAGTTTGCATCTAAGTTTTATTTTCGGTGCCATGGCCCGTGTCTCTTCGCTCCCTGTGCAGTGTGATTTGTTACTGTGTTACAGCTAGGCGCCGGCTGTTCCATGTGTCATTGCACCGCTGGCAGAGGGGTGGGCGGATACGATGTCCTTTGCATCTATGCGCATGCGCTGCCCATACTCTTTCTCTATTGGTCTCTTTGACTCCTTTGAGCATTGTGATTGGGTATATAATGAGGCAAGTCTTCAATGATGACCATGCCCCCGAAGGAAAGCAGACTCACCGCGAAAAGCATGTTGGGGGTCTCCTGATCGACACAATCTAACATCTATCATGATGGGTATGTTTATAAGGCTTTGAGTTATTATTTTCCATGTACCGGGCAAGTGTGCAATTCTACATTTTTATTCACGGCTTGCCTGCAATGATCTCCCGACTATGATTGAATATAAGTGACTTTTTTGTCATCTACCATTGTGTTGATACTATATGTTTATTCTCTTGTGGAAATCGCTGCAGGCAGCGTGTTACATATAACTCTCCTAAGCACTTTATGATTATTGTTTTGCTACAACTTACTTCTCTCTCACCTTAAACTATCATTCATGTATGACCTAGTTTTGCTGTCGATCAGCTTTTTATCGTTCTGGGTTTACCGATATCAGATATTGTCCTCATTTGACTTCACTTGTGCCTTACTTTGGCCTGTTTACTTTTGTGTCTTTTTGTTTATTTAATAAATTTCACATTTTTTAGCTTTGGACTCCTTTTCTCCTTATTTTCTGAAATTCTAAAATAGCATGGTCGCTACCTCCTGAGCTGTATGGGTACTGACTGCCTCCCAATCCTCCTGCTTTTCTGGGTCACATGCTTCCATTCCTCTGTTTCTTCAGGTGCACTTCAAATTTCTAGTTTCTGTAACATGAAGAGATAATTCTGCTCTGTCTGAGAACTCTTCACCTTCCTTAATGATTTTCATTGTAGCTAACCTCTCTTTTAAATTTTACAACTTTTCCTCCAACAGGCACACAAGCTTGTATTTCTGGCATGTGAAGTTTGGCTTTTCCACTGGTAAGACTGTGAACATGTAGCAAGAAATGCAGCTCACCACAACGCTCCTGGCCTCTTTCATATTTTTATTGTTTAAGAGATATCAAAGCGGTGAAAAAACGTACCAAAATTCATTAATTAATATGCTCCATAGACTTATTCAGGCTGCAGCCTTACACATATTGGAACATGGTCATTGCCACACTAAGGCCTTTACCTGAGCTCTGTACCACTGCCTGTCACCTGAGTAATACACTCCACAGACCTCAACACTCTCTGGGACATATCTTGTAGTTAGTCCATTGTTCCTCAAAACTATGCAAAAAATAAATTATGCCAGGTTGGGTAGTAATCAGAAGAAGTGCTTGGTCTTGTGCAGATTGCTCAATGGCACTACTGTCTCTTTTTTCCTTGAGGAGGCTGCTTCCAAGTACAATGAGGCTTGTACATGTTCCTGACATAAGTTTCAGGCCTGACCACAATACAAGCCCTCGCTTGCATACTCTGTATTCAGAATTTAATTCTAATGCTTTTGGTGTGTGGTAGAATCATTGATCATGAAGCTCCCCTACTCCTGTATTATATTCACTTTACAGCGGCTTCATCCGCTATGATAGTGGCTTTACTGTGATCCGGTGAGAAGAAGGATGACCAAAAAAGAAAAAGATAGAATAGCACTAAGAAAACAGTCTACTTACTGGTGGAGTGGGTGGACTCTGAGTCAGCGACACTTTGCTGGGTGAAATCACAGTAGTAAAGGTGCTTGCTTGAAAAAGCACATATGAGGCAATCCAAAAAAAAGGAAAAAAGCAGCACACTCAGATTACCATATCAAGTCCTTTATTTAAGAAAAGTTCACATGGACAAGGTTTGTGAGGGCAGGACAAATGCAGACAAAATAACAGGACTACGGCCATTTAGCATTTAACATGCTTCCATGGGTCCAGGTCTGTGTTAAACGTGAAACGGCCGTAGTCCTGTTAATTTGTCTGCATTTGTCCGGCCCTCACAAACCTTGTCCATGTGAACTTTACTTAAATAAAGGACTTAGGTTTTTATGATATGGTAAACGGAGTGTGCTGCTTTTTTCCTTTTTTTTTGTTGAGAATAAGGATGATCTCTCTACACTGTGACATCCCTTCATATATTTGTAGACAGCTATTAAGTCTCCTCTTAGACTTCTTTTTTGCCATCTAAACATTCTTAGATCTTAAACTGTTCCTCGTAGGACATACTTTGCAGTCTGCTCACCATCCTGGTAGCTCTTCTCTGAACTTGCTCCAGTTTTTCAATGTATTTTTTTAAAATGTGGTGCCCAGACCTGGAGACAGTATTCCAGATGAGGCCTGACCAAGGAGAAGCAGAGGTGGGAAAGTCTTCTGATGAGCTGAAGGACGCGCTGTCTTGTATTATGATCAGATAGTTTCTACTTGTGAATAAAAGTATTTATAAAATTATTGGGAATTTGTCATTAAAAAAGTAGTAATAAAAGTAGTAGTAGAAAATACAAATATTATAATCCTACTACAACTTTTCCAATTGTAATATTCATTAAATTGCCATGATCGTTACTTCACTGCTACTTGTATGACTAGTGTTAATATATTTAATACATTTTAATTTATCATATTTTATTACTATACTAAAAAAAACTAAACCAATAGAAGATTACACTGCATACAAAAGTGTTTTATTACAAAATAAATTTAGTTTTCTTACTGTTTTTGGTAATGTCTTTACATGTATTCTTAACTATTATATTTAAGTCTTTATAAGATTTGATTCTGTTTCATTTTATTTATGTTTTTTCTTCTCGTTAATATTATTAGCTATGCATTTTTACTACATTTTTTTTAAGTTTATGTAAATATTGTATACCTAGTGTATTTACCAAAATTCTTATTTGTGATTTTCTTTTATTTTTTATATTTAGGTTTCTGCTTTTATTTTTTTACTCATATGCATATTTTAAACATATTACAATTACATATTTTTAACTAAATGTATTTTGTCTTTGATAAATGAAAGAAAGTAATAATTTTTATATATATTTTCATGTGTATTTTAGATGTTTGAGGGTCATTATTGTATAATGTATATTGTATTGTAAACCTAATGTATTTAAGTAATTTATTATCTTTTTTTTTTTATTTTATATATACTTTTTACATGTAATGTTAATCAGCACATTCCCTGCACCTCTGATTACTGTATGCACTGGAGCCTGTCCCCACCTGCTGAGTAGTGGAGAGGCCTCCCTGTCATAGTTTACATATGAGTGAAGGGAAGAATCACAGACCTGTGTGATGCAAGTGTTAACCACAACAGAATAGAATACCTTTTGTATTTAGCTGTAGTCGGAGAGTGCCAATAGTATCATGGTGAATAGTTAGGATCAGTCTTTATTCCTATAAGGGTGTAAATTTTGCTTTGTGCATAATCAATTGCTCTTGATTTTTTTCTCTAGCTGCCAAAGCTTTTCTAGACCACTTCCCTCTTGCATGACTATAGCAGAGATGCACATAAATTTGTCTTACACTGGATTCATTCACTTTTATGGCATAAATTAGGATCCATTTTCAGGAAGCGCTGCCGGAGATTTATTTTCCCACTTTTCAAAAGTTTGCAGAGCTGTCCAGTAATGGCGTAAAAATCTAAAAATATTAGCAACTAAAAATGTCCAACCTTTTCAATGGTTTTACACAAGAAATTTGGCAAAAAATATAGTTGAGTCAGGGCAGAGCTTCTATGGGAAAACATCTTAAATTAACGATTATCACTTTATAAAGGTTCCAAAGAAATATTTTTAAAAATATGTTGTAAATCTTTATTTGTCTAAATAAAATAGATCATAATATATTAGAAGCTAATATTGTACGGGGGCAACAAGTGACTTAAAAAAAGATTCAATAACAAATTATTCTAATGAGAAGATCATAATATAGTATATATTAGTGATATATTGTTTACTAATAAATTAGTCATCCAAGAAATAATCTACATTATAGTAAAAGAGATACCATAGAGCCTGTACATATATAAATAAGCTTTTATTGGCTTAAATCAAGAATGACAGCTTTATAGAGTAGATCTTTATCAATGTGGCATCGTGTGTGACTTGATTTTAAGACTAAAACATATATTTTTAAATAAAAAAGCAATGTTATATTTTTGTTTAATCTGTTATTTTATGGTAGATTCAATTGTGAAAAAATAAAATTATAAGCAAACTGAAACGTGGGAAGACAATACATGAATTCACAATGATACATACGATGCAAGTATTATACATTTAATTAATTTAACAATTTCTAAAAATAATCCTTTCAAACAAGATATAAAAATTAATATGTATTTTAGAGACAAATTATCATTGTGGTGTGATATTTCAATGTTATTATATTATTGTATTTTATTAGAAAGGTTATTTTTAAAGAATTTCTTGAAGTTTAGCTACTTCACTGAACAATATTTTATTACGTTGTTATTTTTTGCATGTTTGAGATTCTTATCAGTTTATGTGAAGAACTTGTCTTTTTCAATGTGAAGATTTTTTCCATTTTACTGTATTTTAACAGTTCTAATTCAAGTAGGGGGATAAAGTCTTGAACAGCAATTGTAGAACAATAGATGGAAAATAAAAAATTACAAATTGTTCTCTCTAGTGCCTCTTTAGTGATTAGCCCTTGGAATTCCCCACCTCTGTCTTTCAACTGAGGGATCCAACTGGTTGTTGGAAAAAAAGAAAAAAAAAAGAATATGTAAAAGCAGACCAATCACTGGCCTCAGGCAGGGAGGATCACTACTCCAGAAAAGTATAAAGACAGCACTCCAAATCCCTTAGGCACTTGTTGCCAGAAAGAGATCATTTTGGGACGCTGAGCTGGATGCAAGATGCTGAGTCGCTTGCAAGAACTTAAAAAGGAGGAAGAGACCCTGCTGAAGATCAAGGCGGCCCTGCACGATCAGCTCAACAGGTTAAAGCTTGAGGAGCTGGCTCTTCAGTCCATGATCAATGCCGGAGAGGAGCAGGAGCAGCAGTCGCAGGGTGCACAGTCGGAGGCGGATTCTCTGAGCGTGGACGATGAAGCTGCAATAAACCAGACGGAGCTGCAACTTAGTACAATGGCGTACAATGAGGAAGAGGAGGAGGAGGAGGAGGAAGAAGATTCAGACAATTAGAAGATGACCCCAGAAATAAACTTGACTGTACATGCAGTGATTGCAGATCATCTTCTGTCAACCACAGGGTTAATGACGGCAGTATATTATCTTGCATGTATTCCATCTTAACTCTTTTTGCCCGTCAGTTTCACATCTTATGGTTCGTAAGGGGAAACACAATCTTTTAAAAGCAACATCTCCGGACTTGTCGAATTGCTGCTTCACAAGGATGTGGTCTGGTAGTGCGGCCATTAGACACACAGAAGGCTACAGTACAATTATCTACCCATTGCTGAGACAGATTCGCTACAATTGAGGGCGTCGTAAAATGCACTGAAACTTATCGCTGTGAGTGTATTGCCAAGCATGGTCAGGTGCTAGGACTCCGTGCATCTTGGGGGCTGCAGTCAGTAGGGCAAGCCGATCAAGGTTCACGCAGTTCATTTATGTTCAACGTTTCTTGTGTCTTCATATGGATCACATAAAGCGCAATCTGTAGCAAAGGACCAATGGCTCCTGTGGTTGTAAATACATATATAACAAATGTGCAGGCAATAGACGGGTACGAACATACAGCACCAAGACCTAAGCTGTGCACGGTCCATAAATGTGTATGAGGATTCTTGTGTGTGCAATGATCAATTCTCCTCAATAAAAAGGTATTACTCCAAAAAAAAAAAAAGAAAGAGATCATTTTGTGAAAGTGCCAAAGAAGAGAATGAACTCAACTCATCTTCCAGCTCATCAGGGATCTACAAACCTTCATCAGAATCATCTAAAAAGTGCCCAGGAGGCAACAGAGATGGCAGCCTACGGTGCAAACGTCAGCACATTCCACCAGCAGAACTTCTATTCAATGCCAAGGGTGGTCAACTATGGAATTGGGGACTATTCATATTCAACCAACTCTAACTTATGGCTTAATGGACCAGGAGTCAATAATACACCAGGATATCTTCCTGGAAATGACCCAAACTTGTACATGCCAACTTCTTATGGATCACAGACACAAATCCTGCCAAATTTGCCTGGTTTTAGTCATCCAAATCCTGGTTGGTTTTCCACAATTTCTCTGGAGGATGTTCTGAAGCCAGTGAAGCCTCCACATTCTCACTCGGCTCTTATTGCTATGGCCATACAAAAATCACCGCAAAAGAAACTAACCCTGAGCCAGATTTATCAGAAATTGGAGGACTATATACTTTTTACAACAAGCGAAAAGCAGGATGGCAAAATTCAATTCGACACAACTTGTCTCTGAACGACTGTTTTAAGAGAGTGCCAAGAGATAAGGCTGACCCAAGTAAGAATATGACTTCAATTCTAATTAATTACGTTTTTAATTTGCAATATTAGTATTTTCCATCAATTCGCACTTGGTTTTGTATTTTACAAATGAAGTTTATCAGATAAATCTACTATAAGTATTTTTTGTTATAAATGAATTTTTTTCATAAATGTATTGAGTTTTAGTTCCAAACTCAAACAGGAAAAATTATTTTAATTTAAAAAAAAAAACAACTTCAGGATGTTTTGAAAAACTGCTTGAAAGACTAGAATTTTCCTATCCATTTTTGCAATCTTTTTCATTTAGTATATAGTAAAAATCATTTCATTTTCAAAGCTTTGTTTTTATAATTTGTACTTTAGTGCTGCTATATTTTTATTCATGTTTATATTTTATTTCATTATAGTAATAATCTTTTTATTTTTACAATGTTTAGGCAAAGGCAATTATTGGACTCTGGACCCCAACTGTGAGAAGACGTTCGACAATGGGAAATTTCGCCGGACAAAAAAGCGCACATCAGAGTCCAATAAGACTGATGCTGTCACGGCTAAGGGTGAAGGTCACCCAGTTCTAGGGAGTAAAGGTGGTGATAGCCCATCTATGATGACCCCATCATCCACAGTGGTAGAAGCATCCTCTGAAGATCTGAAGAGCACATCTGCTTCAGAAATCACCTCTACCCCTTGTGTTTGAACAACTTTTTCAGTAGCATGACCTCCTACTTGAACTCCAGCTCAGGAAACAGGCAGATGTCTCTGGGCTTGGCCAATGAACTCTCCCAGAGGAACATCACTCCATTGAGTAGTTTCACCTCGGGCTCCTTGGTGCAACGATCTGCAGGTTTAAAGGACACTTCACCTCAGCAGAGGACCCCATCACAATTCTTTCCACAGTTCCCAACTTTCTTTTAAGCGTTAACCGTAAATGGCAGTGTACAGTTATCTGCCAGCCATGTACATAGTGGTTTGATACCTTGCACAATGTATATAATTGAGAGGGCTCAGGCTTTTTTTACTGATCGATTATGACTATTTATATTTTTATATTTATTATCCAATAGACTTTGCATGAGTTTTTCAATAAATTGTGTAAAAAAAAAAATCCTAGTTTTGAATTAAACTTTTGGGATGATTGTAAATGTTTGCGGTCTATTTATCTTGTGGCTTTGCAACTCTCTGTCTTTAACCTATCTTACCTTTAAATTTCTCTCTCTCTCTCTCTCTCTTATATATATATATATAATATATATATATATATATATATATATATATATAAATATACACATACACATACATACATACATACATGCATACACACTAGTGATGAACCCGTTCTACGCCCGGGTGGCAAGCATTTTTATAGGTACATGGTCTCCCATTCTGGTATGTGCTGCCCCCCTCCTATCCTGGTATGCATGGCACCCTCATCCCTATCCTGGTATGTATTGTCCCCTCACCCCCACCCAAATCTACTATGCATGGCACCCCATTCCTCATCCTGGTATGCATGGTCCCCTCATCCCCAATCCTGGTATGCATGGTACCCCCTCATCCCTATCCTGGTATGTATGTTACCTGCTCATCCATATCCTGGTATTCATGGTTCCCTCACCCCCCTATCCTGGTATGCATGGTCCCCTCACCCCCCAATCCTGATGTGCATGGTCCCCTCACCCCCCTATCCTGATGTGCATGGTCCCCTCACCCCCTATCCTGATGTGCATGGTCCCCTCACCCCCCAATCCTGATGTGCATGGTCCCGTCACCCCGTCCTGTTGAGCATGGTCCCCTCACCCCGCAATCCTGATGTGCATGATCCCCTCACCCCCAATCCTGATATGCATGTACCCTCACCCCCAATCCTGATATGCATGGTCCCTCAACCCCCAATCCTGGTATGCATGGTCCCCTCACCCCCCAATCCTGGTATGCATGGTCCCCTCACCCCCAATCCTGGTATGCATGGTCCCCTCACCCCCCCAAAATCCTGTTGTGCATGGTCCCCTCATCCCCTATCCTGGTATGCATGGTCCTCTCACCCTCCAATCCTGGTGTGCATGGCCCCTCTTCCCCCCAATCCTGATATGCATGGTCCCGTCACCCCCCAATCCTGGTGTACATGGTCCCCTCACACCCCCAACCTGATGTCAGGTCCCCTCACCCCCTATCCTGGTATGCATGGTACTCTCCCACCCACTATCCATGGTGTGCATAGTCCCCTAACCCCCCAATCTGGTGTGCATGGTCCCTTCACCCCCCAACCCTGATGTGCATGGTCCCCTCATCCCCTATCCTGGTATGCATGGTCCTCTCACCCACTATCCTGGTGTGCATGGTCTCCTACCCCCCAATCCTGATGTGCATGGTCCCCTGGCAAGCATATTAAAGGTATTGTTGCATGTACCCTCACCCCCAATCCTGAATGCATGGTCCCTCAACCCCCAATCCTGGTATGCATGGTCCCCTCCACCCCCCAATCCTGGTATGCATGGTACCCCTCACCCCCCAATCCTGTTGCATGGTCCCCTCCCCCAAAAACCTGATGTGCATGGTCCCCCTCATCCCCCTATCCTGTATGCATGGTCCCTCACCCCCAATCCTGGTGTGCATGGCCCCCTCTCCCCCCAATCCTGATATGCATGGTCCCGTCACCCCCCAATCCTGGTGTGCATGGTCCCCTCACCCCCCAACCCTGATGTGCATGGTCCCCTCACCCCCTATCCTGGTATGCATGGTCCTCTCACCCACTATCCTGGTGTGCATGGTCCCCTCACCCCCGAATCCTGATGTGCATGGGCCCCTTGGCAAGCATTTTTAAAGGTATATGGTCTCCCATGCTGGTATGTGCTGCCCCCCTCCTATCCTGGTATGCATGGCACCCCTCATCCCAATCCTGGTATGCATGGTCCTCTCACCCCCACCCAAATCTGGTATGCATGGCACCTCATTCCTCATCCTGGTATGCATCAACCCCTCATCACCCAATCCTGGTATGCATGGTACCCCCTCATCCCTATCCTGGTATGCATGGTACCTGCTCATCCATATCCTGGTATTCATGGTTCCCTCACCCCCCAATCCCGGTATGCATGGTCCCCTCATCTCCCCAATCCCGGTATACACGGTTCCCTCACCCACCAATCCTGGAATGCATGGTCCCCTCACCCCCTCAATCCTGATGTGCATGGTCCCCTCACCCCCCAATCCTGATGTGTATGGTCCCCACACCCCCCCATTCCTGATGTGCATGGTCCCCTCACCCCCCCAATCCTGATGTGCATGGTCCTGTCACCCCCCAAACCTGATGTGCATGGTCCTCTCACCCCCAACCCTGATGTGCATGTTCCCCTCACTTCCACAATCCTGATGTGCATGGTCCCCTCACCCCCCAATCCTGATGTGCATGGCCCCCTCACCCCCCAATCCTGATGTGCATGGTCCCCTCACCCCCCCAATCCTGATATGCATGTATGCATACATACATACATACATACATGCATACACACTAGTGATGAACCCGTTCTACGCCCGGGTGGCAAGCATTTTTATAGGTACATGGTCTCCCATTCTGGTATGTGCTGCCCCCTCCTATCCTGGTATGCATGGCACCCCTCATCCCTATCCTGGTATGCATGGTCCTCTCACCCCCACCCAAATCCCCAACAGTGTCACCAGAAAAGCACCCCCACAACATCACACCATCTCCTCCATGCTTCATGGTGGGAACCAGGTATGTAGAGTCCATCCATTCACCTTTTCTGCATGCAAAGCAGTAATCAAAGCAAAAGGTGGCTACTTTGAAGAACCTAGAATATAAGACATATTTTCAGTTGTTTCACACTTTTTTTTAAAGTGTAATGTATAATTCCACATGTGTTAATTCATAGTTTTGATGCCTTCAGTGTGATTCTATAATTTTCATAGTCATGAAACTACAGAAAAATCTTTGAATGAGAATGTGTGTCCAAACTTTTGGTTTGTACTGTATATATGTATGTATATATTGTAAGGTAGATGCAGGACGCATAGTTGATGGGAGGTTTGTATCATGGAGGTGGTTGTCCTCTGTAATGTAAACCTGGAGTAATGCTCTACTACACATAGTACTAGGAGATTTATCTGTGCATCTTGGTCAGGTTTACAGGCAAAGAATATATACAATCAGAGTATAATAAAGATTATAACCAAAGGGAAAAAAATCCTAAAATATAACTTACTTATATAGTTAAAATTACCATATAATCGAAAAGCACTCTGTAGGGTCACTTATAGTTATCAATCTTATTGAAAATAATGATAGGGAAAAGAAATGGAAAACTAGTAGTATGACAAGGTCATAGGTTTATGGAGTAGACAATTGACTTTTATCATTATAATGAACTCTCAGTGGATATAGTAAAAAAATAATTGATATAGTGCTGTAACACAATCATCTGCATAACAGTCATAGGAAAGTATGGTATACTGGCTAGAGTCTATGTGCCAGAATAAATACAAGTAGAACACGCTACAGCAAAATATATGATGAGGGTTGACAAAAAGTAATACCTCCTTAAAGCGAAAAGACAAAGGCAGAGCAGAAGCGATCCATACCGATCAATATATTGATCAGAAATACAGCAGAACAAAACAGATAAATGAATGTACTTATCTTATATATTAGCAAACAAGCCCATCCCTACAGGTTCCCCCCAGGAAATGTAAACCAGGATTCATCAGGGGTCCTCATGTGTAGAGATGAGCGAATATGTTTGAAAACGATCGCCAAACAAATTCAGCACGAATATGGCACATTTGGATTCGTGATCGAAAACATGGGATGAGTGAAAAACGGCCTTAAAAACACCGTAAGGTCTCTTCAAAAACCTCAAGATGTCTTTTTATCAACGAGCCCACACTATTCCAACATTTTATTAATGATTTTTATTCTCATCTTTAGAGAGGTTTGTTATTATTTACCTTGATGACATTCTTATATACTCCCAGGATTAGGAGTCTCATATTGAACAGAAACTGCCCATTTGAGTGGTTTTATTTCTGCTGGGGGTTTTCGGATGGATCCTATTAAATTACAGGCTATAGTAGAATGGGATCATCCTGGAACCCTTATATAGTACAGATTTCTCAAGATGGTCCAAGGATACATTGTGTGCATTTAACAGTCTTAAAGAATGCTTTCAGTTGGCTCCTGTATTAATACAGCCTAATGTGTCCTAGCTGTGGAGGTTGATGTATCTGAAGTAGGTATGGGAGTGGTATTCTCAGGGTTTAACTCTTGTTAAGCTGCTTCCATTCTCCTTTTCTCTAAGAAACTCTCATCAACTAAACGCAATTAAGATGCTGGTAATAGGGAATTACTCAGACTAGTGTTTGAGTGGCGGCACTTTTTAGAGGGAGCTATCCACCCTATTACAGTGGTTTCAGACCATAAAAATATCCTGTACTTTAAACCTGCAAAACAACTTGAGCCAAGACAAGCTCGTTGGTCGTTGCTTTTCCATAGGTTTAATATCTTTGTTATCTTTCGCCCTGGTTCTAAAAACACAAAGGCCAAATCTTTGTCTAGAAGTTTTGCTGGGGGGGGGGGGGAAACCAGTGAAGAACCTGTACCTAGCCTGGTGTCGGCACTTTGTACTGATGTGTAGTCTGAGATCACAAAACCTCAATATAGGGCGCCATCATCTGGGGTTGCAGGTAACAAATCGTTTGTTTTCCTAAATCTTCATCTTAAGATCCTGGAAGAACATCATGATTTTGTACTCGCTAGTCATCCTGAGGTTAAAGAGGCGCTTGATCTCATGTCGTGCTGCTTTTGGTATCCTAAAATTCGGCGGGATATGGTAGTTTATGTTTCTGCTTGCGCCACCTGTGCACATTCCAAGGTATCTTGTTCTCGTCCTTCAGGGTGTTTGCAGCCTTGAAATATTCCCAATCAACCATGAACAGACATTTCTATGAACTTCATAACTGATTTGTCCTCTTCTGTTGTGAATGGGTTTGAGATGAGTTCTGAGCAGAGGCTCCCTCTGGTGGTTACAAGCGGTACTAGTGAGGATTGTGAGGACTGGGAATCAGGTGTTACTGATTGGTCTTATATAAGGGAGTCATTTTCCCATCAGGGTTGCCGGTGATCAATTGTTCTGGTCTGAATCCTTCTTTCCAGTTTCCCTTGTAGCCTGCTGTGTCGTGTCTGCATCTCCTGCTATCAGATAAGACAATTTCTTATTTTGTGTTTTTGCTATATTTTTGCATTTTGTCCTGCACTTCTGTGGGGCCTTCAGGGTCCCCTCCGGGGGCTTTTGCCCTCTCAGTTTAGTCCAGCCACTGTGTTTTGTACTTTTGCTTTTCCCAGTTTTTTTTCAGTGGCTGCTGTTTTGTTTTTGTTACACCAGAGAACTAATTTAGGTGGTAGAGGTCGTGTGATCTCAGGTGATTTTGAAATTAGTAGAGTTGGTGTTTTTTCAGGGTTTTCTGAGATTGCAGTAAGTACCCTTCCTATCCTTTTCTGTTTAGATAGTTTGGGCCCCAGCGTTTGCTCATACTATTTTCTTTACTGTGTCGGTATTTCCTCTTGTCTAACCGCCATTACATGTTTGGGGGCTTTCTATTATCTTTGGGGTTCTGCTCCGGGGCAGATAGCTTTCCTATTTCTATCTTTAGGTGTAGTTAGTTTCTCAGGCTGTGACGAGGCGTCTAGGACCAACGTAGGAACGCTCCACGGCTGCCTCTAGTTGCGGTGGTTAGTCAGGGTACTGCAATCTCATAGATTCCAACTGCTCTGGTGTATTGCCTTTTTTACCTGCACTCCTCAGCTACCGTAACATAACAGTATCACCGGCCATAAAAATTGTATGGTACTCACAGAAGGGAAAAAATATTTTGAAGGAAGAAAAGTTGTCAGAGATATTTTTATGTTTGTTGCATTTTTTTTTTTTTCCCTCTGTATCTCTGGGTGCTGGGGAGGATCTTTTCTCCCAATGGAGTTTGCACAGTTGTCTGGCCGTGTGGATCAGCTTGCCACTGAGGTTCAGAGTATTGCTGCATATCTTGCTAGGTTGCCTGTTGTGGAACCTAGGATCCCCATGCCAGATTTGTTTTTAGGGGATCGAGCTAAGTTTCAGAATTTCAAAAATAATTGTAAATTGTTTCTTGCCTTAAAATCTAAGTCCTCAGGAAACGCAGCGCAGCAGGTTCAAATTATCATCTCTCTCCTGCGCGGCGATCCTCAGGATTGGGCTTTTTCCCTGATACCTGGGGATCCTGTTTTGAGTGATGTTGATACATTTTTTCAGGCTTTGGGGTTATTGTACGATGAGCCTAATGTCACTGATCAAGCTGAAAAAGCCTTGTTGGCATTAAATCAGGGGCTGTCATGTGTGCATCGCCACGAAGATCGTCGCGGTTGCACATTCTGACTTCTCACAGCTGAGTTGCTGTTTCTTTGTGTTTGGCAGTGAGGGAGTTAATTCTGTCTGTGCTCGGTTCTGCTACTGGGTTCAGTTTCTCCCGGCTGCAATTGATTATTTGTTGATTGGTTTCCTTTAAATCCCTGGTTGTCTGTTTTGGGAGTTGCCAGTGAAATTCTTCATGCAGACCACAGATAGGATTGAATCTGTATAGACTTAAGTTAAAGAGCTCCTTAGTTGTTTTAAGCTCAACTTGCTTAGAATTTTATATCCCAGACCATTTATGTTCCTTCTGTGTTTGAGTGTGTATGCGAGTCTGTGTTTTCTCCAGTCTGTCCTATATGTCTAATCTGTGTATTTAGCAGAGATCAGCCCATATCCCTTTGGTGGTAATCAGGGTCCTTCTTAGGACTGATTACAGGGTTCAGGGACTGATAGGAGACTAGGTTAGGCTGGAGACTTGGACCTCTGAACCATTATCAGTACCTCCAAGGTGAGGGATTAGTTAGGACCCCAGTTTTAGGGTCAGGTTAGACCCCGGTCCTCCTCTTTCCTGTGACAGCGTATCAAGTCCTCAAGATTAACCCTGAGTTCAACGGATATCGTGTCAGGTAAATCTATTCTATATTTACATGCTGATGTTGCTAAACTATATGTTGTATAGAGTGTTGTTTCTGTAAGAATAGTTTACTGACATCGTACACATATCATTAGACAGCGTGACATTTCACTGGCCTATAAAATTATCCCCAGTTGCCATGGATCCAGTAGCCCAGCTGGCTCTGCAGTTGCAGGGATTATCCATGGAGCTGACGGACATTAAGTCCAAAGTTTTGTCTCCCCTGGAGCAAACCAGATTTGAACCTAAAGTAGCTCTCCCGGACAGGTTCACTGGTGGGCGAGACAAATTTTTCACCTTCCGGGAAGCATGTAAATTGTATTTTCGGCTTCGGCCTCGATCATCAGGGAGTGAAGAGCAGAGAGTGGGAATTGTTATCTCGCTCCTACAAGGGGACCTCAATCCTGGGCATTCTCCCTTCCTCCGGGATCCCCGGCTCTACAGTCTGTAGATCGATTTTTTACTGCCCTGGGTTTGGTATATGATGACCCAGATCGGGTCTCTCTTGCTGAGACAAAATTACGTAAGATACAGCAGGGAGATCGTCCGGCGGAGGAATTTGCTTCTGAGTTCCGTAGATGGGCCACAGATACTCAGTGGAATGACCCAGCTCTTAGGAGTCAGTTTTGTCATGGGCTTTCTGACAAATTAAAGGACGTTTTGGCTCAGTATGATTCTCCTCCATCACTGGAGGCTGCTATGGCCCTAGCTATCCGTACTGATAGACGGCTTCGGGAGAGGGGTGAGGTAACTCCGCCCCCAGTAGTTGCTCCAACTACTACAAAAGTCCCTTATGTTGAGGTTCCCCTTGTCTGTTCAGAGGAGCCTATGCAGTTGGGAGGGACATCATTTCGTAGGAGGGGATTGGTGGTACGCAGCAGGACTAGAAGGTGTTTCTTCTGCGGGAAAGAGGGACATTTTGTTGGGGGATGTCCATCCCGTGCCTTGTTGAGCAAAAAGTTGCCGGAAAACTGTTAATCCCAGGTTGTGTGGTGGACGACAACCTGGGAGTATGTATTTCGTCCGCCAGTTCTTCTCAGTTCCTTGTACCAGTGGAGATGGTGGTTGGTACGAGAGTGGAGAGATTTTCTGTTCTTCTTGATAGTGGGTCCGGGGCTAATCTGGTTGACGCTCAGTTTGCTCAGGCTCAAGGTATGCCTCTGAGTGTATTGGCCAAACCGATCCCTATATTCTCCATTGACGCCAGGCCTCTCGGCCAAGGTAGCTTTGTTCATGAGGTCCATAACATTGATATTCGGGTAGGGGCGATACATAGGGAACAATTATCTTGTTATGTGTTGGAGGGTCTACCTACTCCCATTGTGTTGGGACTTCCTTGGTTGGTTAAACATAACCCTGTGATTAATTGGCAGTCCAGAGAGATAAGCCAATGGGGTGAGTTTTGCAAAAGTAACTGCATGAACACAGTCATCAGTGCGGTCGTGCCTAGTACATTGCCTCCTTTTTTGGAGGACTTTGGGGATGTGTTCTCTGAGGAGGGTGTCAGGAGTTGCCTCCTCATCGCGTGTATGACTGCTCTATTAATCTCCTTCCTGATGCTAAGTTGCCTAAAGCTAGGTTGTATAACCTTTCTGGTCCTGAGAGGCAGGCTATGAAAGACTATATTTCGGAAAGTCTGGCCAAAGGGCATATTAGACCTTCATCTTCCCCAGTAGCCGTGGGGTTCTTCTTTGTGAAGAAAAAAGATGGAGGCCTACGCCCTTGCTTGGATTTCCGCGAACTTAATCGGATTACTGTTCGAGATCCGTATCCTCTCCCTCTTATTCCTGATCTCTTCAATTAAATTGTGGGCGCCAAATGGTTCTCTAAATTGGATCTCAGGGGGGCGTATAATTTGATTAGGATAAAAGAGGGGGATGAGTGGAAAACGGCGTTTAACACGCCGGAGGGACATTATGAGAACCTTGTCATGCCTTTTGGTCTGACTACTGCACCAGCAGTATTCCAACATTTTGTTAATGACATTTTTCGTCACCTTGTAGGGCTGTTTGTGGTCGTATATTTGGATGACATTTTAATTTACTCGCCAGATCTTGTGTCTCACCAGGAGCATGTGAGACAGGTGTTGCAGATCTTGCGAGACAATAAACTATACGCCAAACTGGAAAAGTGTGTATTTGCTGTACAGGAACTTCAGTTTTTGGGTTTCTTGGTGTCAGCCTCCGGTTTCCGTATGGACCCTGAAAAAGTGAGAGCAGTGCTTGAATGGGATCAGCCAGAGGATCTTAAGGCTCTGCAGCGTTTTCTGGGGTTTGCTAACTACTACCGGAAATTTATTTGTAATTTCTCATCTGTTGTCAAACCTCTCACTGACATGACAAGAAAGGGACGGATTTTTCTAAATGGTCGGACAAAGCTTGCCAAGCTTTTTCCTCTTTGAAAAAATGTTTTGCTTCGGCACCCGTTCTCATCCAACCAGATGCATCACAGCCGTTCATTGTGGAGGTGGACGCGTCTGACGTAGGGGTGGGTGCAATATTGTCCCAGGTTCCGTCCCCTGGTAAATGGCATCCGTGCGCTTTCTTTTCTAAGAAGTTGTCGTCCGCCGAAAGGAATTATGATATCGGCAATAGGGAACTTTTGGCCATTAAGTTGGCTTTTGAAGAATGGCGTCACTTTTTGGAGGGGGCAGTCCACCCGGTTACCGTCATTACTGATCACAAAAACCTGCTGTATTTGGAATCTGCTAAGCGTCTGAATTCCAGACAAGCTCGATGGTCATTGTTTTTTACCAGGTTTAATATTGTCGTCACATATCGCCCTGGGTCTAAGAATGTTAAGGCTGATGCCTTGTCTCGCAGTTTCCCAGGGGCCGGGAAAACGGATGACCCGATTCCTATCCTTCAGGAGGGGGTGGTAGTGTCGGCTGTATGTTCTGAGCTTGAGGAGGAGGTATTAGAGTCTCAGGGGGACGCCCCTGCAGGACCTTCAGGGAGACTGTTTGTCCCAAATCAGTTGAGACAAAAGGTTATTGAGGCACATCATAATTCTGCTTTAGCAGGACATCCAGGGAGTAAGGCTACTTTAGATCTCCTTTCTCGCCGGTTTTGGTGGCCTAACGTTAATAAAGATGTTATAACTTTTGTCGCGTCCTGTGGGGTTTGTGCTCGCTCTAAGACCCCGCATACCCATCCGTCTGGGACCCTCTTACCCTTGAAACTTCCGGAGCGTCCATGGACTCATTTGTCTATGGACTTCATTACGGATCTTCCTCCGTCGTCAGGGAAAACTGTCATACTGGTGGTTGTTGACAGGTTCAGTAAGATGGCACATTTCATTGCTCTTCCTGCCCTCCCTAATGCTAAAACTCTGGCACAGGTGTTCATTGGGGAGATTGTGAGACTTCATGGGTTGCCTTCTGATGTGGTGTCAGATAGGGGGTCTCAGTTTGTGTCTAAATTTTGGAGGGCATTTTGTTTACGTCGGGGGATGCAATTGTCATTTTCCTCGGCTTTTCATCCGCAGACCAATGGTCAGACAGAGCGTCTGAATCAAAGCCTTGAGACTTATCTTCGGTGTTTTGTCTCAGAGAACCAGGAGGACTGGTCTTCTTTCTTGCCTCTGGCAGAGTTCGCTCTTAACAACAGGCGGAGCGAGTCCACTGGTAAATCCCCGTTTTTTGGGGCATATGGTTTTCATCCCCAGTTTTGTACTTTCAATGGGGGGGGCCCTTCTGGGGTTCCTGAGGAGGAGCGTTTCTCGTCGTCACTTGCTTCAGTGTGGAGAGGTGTATTGAATAATCTGAGTGCTATGGGGAACCGTTATAAACGTATGGCTGATAGGAGTTTCTGGTCCAGATCTGAATGTGAACGATCTGGTATGGTTGTCTACCAGGAATATAAAACTTAAAGTTCCCTCCTGGAAACTGGGTCCCAGATTCATCGGGCCGTACAGGATCAGTTCCATAATTAATCCTGTGGCATTTCGTCTGGACCTCCCTCCTACGTTTAAAATCCACAATGTGTTCCACAAGTCATTACTTAAGAGGTACGTGGCACCAGTCATACCGTCACCTCTACCTCCTCCTCCAGTGGTGGTCAATGGTAACTTGGAGTTTCCAGTGTCAAAGATCATTGACTCACGTCTGAATCGCCGGTCCCTTCAGTACTTGGTGCATTGGAAGGGGTATGGTCCAGAGGAGAGGACGTGGGTTCCTGCGTCTGACATTAACGCAGATCGGTTGGTTCGGACCTTCCACAGAACTCACCCGGGCAGACCTGGCCCTGAGGGTCCGGAGGCCCCTCGTAGAAGGGGGGGTACTGTCATGTGTGCATCGCCACGAAGATCGTCGCGGTTGCACATTCTGACTTCTCACAGCTGAGTTGCTGTTTCTTTGTGTTTGGCAGTGAGGGAGTTAATTCTGTCTGTGCTCGGTTCTGGGACTGGGTTCAGTTTCTCCGGCTGAAATTGATTATTTGTTGATTGGTTTCCTTTAAATCCCTGGTTGTCTGTTTTGGGAGTTGCCAGTGAAATTCTTCATGCAGACCACAGATAGGATTGAATCTGTATAGACTTAAGTTAAAGAGCTCCTTAGTTGTTTTAAGCTCAACTTGCTTAGAATTTTATATCCCAGACCATTTATGTTCCTTCTGTGTTTGAGTGTGTATGCGAGTCTGTGTTTTCTCCAGTCTGTCCTATATGTCTAATCTGTGTATTTAGCAGAGATCAGCCCATATCCCTTTGGTGGTAATCAGGGTCCTTCTTAGGACTGATTACAGGGTTCAGGGACTGATAGGAGACTAGGTTAGGCTGGAGACTTGGACCTCTGAACCATTATCAGTACCTCCAAGGTGAGGGATTAGTTAGGACCCCAGTTTTAGGGTCAGGTTAGACCCCGGTCCTCTTTTCCTGTGACAGCGTATCAAGTCCTCAAGATTAACCCTGAGTTCAACGGATATCGTGTCAGGTAAATCTATTCTATATTTACATGCTGATGTTGCTAAACTATATGTTGTATAGAGTGTTGTTTCTGTAAGAATAGTTTACTGACATCGTACACATATCATTAGACAGCGTGACAGGGGCTTGATGACGCTGAGTTATACTGTCAGAGATTCCGTAGGTGGGCAGTCCTGACCAAGTGGAATGACGACGCTTTGGCGGCCCTTTTCCGGAAGGGTCTGTCGGATAATGTAAAGGATATTATGGTGGGATTCCCTGTCCCCTCTGGTCTCAATGATTCTATGTCATTAGCGATTCAAATTGACAGACGTTTGCGTGAGCGGAGAAGTATGCGTGGAGTGGTGTTGCCTTGTGAGCCAGCTGCTGAGCCCATGCAGTGTGATGGAGTGGTGTCTGGGGCACAGCGTCATGAGTTTCGAAAGCGCAATGGGTTATGTTTCTACTGTGGTGATGCCTCTCATGCTATTTCAGTCTGCCCTAAGCGGGGAAGACATTTTGCACGCTCAGTTGTCTTGGGTAGTGTTCAGACTAAGTTTTTATGAACTGTCACTCTGATATGCTCTCTGTCCTCATTTTCTGCTCAGGCTTTCGTTGATTCTGGAGCAGCTATTAACCTGATGGATTATGATTTTGCTAAACGTTGTGGGTTTCCCTTGATACCCTACAGAAGTCTATTCCTTTACTGGGATCGATTCTACCCCTTTGGCTGAGAATAAACCCCAGTTTTCTACTCAGGTGATAATGAGGGTTGAACCTGATCACCAGGAGTGCTGCAAATTTTTGGTTCTATATAATCTGCATGACATTATAGTGCTGGGTTTCCCTTGGTTACAGTCTCATAATCCTGTTTTGGATTGGAAATCTGTGTCTGTAACCAGTTGGGGGTGCCAATGTGTTAATACCAACACTCCTGTTTTTTCTGCCTCCCCCCAGGCTGAGGATGTTCCTGACTTTTTGTTTGATTTTTCTGATGTGTTTAGCGAAAGTAAATCTGCATCCTTACCTCCCCATAGGAGCTATGACTGCACTATTGAATTAGTGCCAGGTAGTAAATTCCCTAAAGGTCGCCTTTTTAACTTTTCTGTACCTGAACATGACGCTATGCGGTCTTATATCAAGGAATCATTGGAGAAGGGTCATATCAGACCATCCTCTTCACCCTTAGGTGCCGGTTTTTTCTTTGTGGCCAAAAAAGATGGTTCATTAAGGCCGTGTATTGATTATCATCTCTTGAACAATATTACTGTGAAATATCAATACCCGTTACCCTTGATTTCTGACCTGTTTTCCAGGGTGAAAAACGCTACTTGGTTTACCAAGCTTGACCTCAGGGGGGCGTATAACCTTATTCGCATTAAGCACGGGGATGAATGGAAGACGGCATTTAACACCCCTGAAGGGCATTTTGAGTACCTTGTGATGCCCTTTGGGCTCACTAATGCTCCTTCCGTCTTCCAGTCCTTCATGAATGACATTTTCAGGGATTTTGTGGACAAGTTTCTGATTGTTTATTTGGATGATATCTTGATTTTTTCTAATGACTGGGACTCTCATGTGAAACATGTTCGAACTGTATTCCAGATTTTGAGAGAGAATGCTCTGTATGTAAAGGGATCAAAGTGTCTTTTTGGCGTACAGAAGATCTCATTTCTGGGATTCATTTTGTCCCCATCTGTTATTGAAATGGACCCGGTCAAGGTTCAGGCCATCTGTGATTGGGTCCAACCTACTTCATTAAAGGCTCTTCAGAGATTTTTGGGTTTTGCCAATTTTTATCGTAAATTTATTGGTAATTTCTCGGTTATTGTTAAACCATTAACTGATTTGAACAGAAAGGGTTCTGATGTGGTGAATTGGCCTCCTGAGGCAGTCTCTGCGTTTCAGGAACTTAAGCAGAGATTCACTTCTGCTCCTGTTCTACGGCAGCCTGATGTTTCTCTGCCATTTCAGGTGGAGGTTGATGCCTCTGAAATTGGGGCAGGTGCCGTTTTGTCCCAAAAAGATCCAGAGACCTCTAAAAGTAACCCTTGTGCCTTTTTCTCTCGAAAATTTTCTCCTACTGAACGTAATTATGACGTGGGTAATCGGGAGTTATTGGCCATGAAGTGGGCTTTTGAAGAGTGGAGACATTGGCTGGAGGGAGCCAAACATCAGGTGGTGGTCCTTACGGACCATAAGAATCTGGTCTATCTGGAATCTGCCAAGCGACTCAATCCTAGACAGGCCAGGTGGGCCTTGTTTTTCACACGTTTTAATTTTGTGGTTTCCTTTCTTCCTGGCACTAAGAATGTTAAGGCGGATGCCCTCTCGAGGAGTTTCCTTGCGGACTCTCCTGAGCTATCTGATCCCTCTGTTATTTTGAAGGAGGGTGTAGTTCTTTCCGCCATCTCGCCCAATTTGAGACTTGCTCTGGAGGGGTGTCAGGAGGATAGGCCCGAGTGCTGCCCTGTTGGAAAATTGTTTGTCCCGGACCAATGGAAAAAGAGTGTGATGTCTGAGATTCATTGTTCCGCATTGGCTGGGCATCCCAGAATTTTTGGTACCAGAGACTTGGTTAGTCGGTCCTTTTGGTGGCCTACCTTGTCTCGCGATGTCAGGGAATTTGTGCAGTCCTGCGGGACTTGCTCTCGCTCCAAGCCTTGCTCTCGCTCTAGTGGTTTGTTGATGCCATTGCCTGTGCCCAAGAGACCATGGACCCATATCTCTATGGATTTCATTTCCGATCTTCCTGTTTCTCAGAGAATGACCACCATCTGGGTAATTTGTGATAGGTTTTCCAAAATGATACATCTTGTGCCATTACCTAAGTTGCCTTCCTCCTCTGAATTGGTGCCGTTGTTCCTTCAGCACGTGGTTCGTTTACACGGCATTCCTGAGAACATTGTGTCTGACAGAGGAGTCCAGTTTGTTTCCAGATTTTGGAGGACTTTTTGTTCTAAACTGGGTGTTCAATTGTCTTTCTCCTCGGCATTTCATCCTCAGACCAATGGTCAAACTGAGAGAACAAACCAGACATTGGAGACTTATCTAAGATGCTTTGTGTCTGCTGATCAGGATGACTGGGTCTCTTTTTTGCCTTTGGCTGAGTTTGCTCTTAATAATAGGGCTAGTTCTGCCACTTTGATGTCTCCGTTTTTCTGTAATTCTGGGTTTCACCCTCGATTTTCTTCAGGACAGACGGAGGCTTCTGTCTGTCCAGGTGTTGACTCTGTTGTTGAGCGTATGCAGCAGATTTGGGACCAGGTAGTGGAGAGGTTGTCCCTCTCTCAGGAGAAGGCCCAGCGGTTTGCTAACCGGCATAGGACTGATGGTCCTCGGTTTAAAGTGGGGGACTTGGTCTGGTTGTCCTCAAAGAATATTCCTATGAGAGTAGCATCTCCTAAATTTAAGCCTAGGTTAATTGGACCTTATAAGATCATGGAGATTATTAATCCTGTTTCTTTTCGTTTGCTTCTTCCAGGGACATTTAAGATCCATAACGTGTTCCACAAGTCATTGTTGAAGAGGTTTGTTGAGCCAGTGGTTCCTGCTGCTGTGCCTCCTGACCCTGTTTTGGTTGAGGGCAATCTGGAGTATGTGGTTGAGAAAATATTGGATTCTCGTTTTTCTAGATGAAGACTCCACTATTTGGTTAAATGGAGAGGTTATGGTCAGGAAGACAATTCTTGGGTGTTTGCTTCGGACATCCATGCTAGGAGACTTATCCGTGCGTATCATAGAACTCATCCTGACCGACCTGGTTGCTCAAATGAGGGTTCGGTGACCCCTCCTCAAGGGGGGGGTACTGTTGTGAATGGGTTTGAGATGAGTTCTGAGCAGAGGCTCCCTCTGGTGGTTACAAGCGGTACTAGTGAGGATTGTGAGGACTGGGAATCAGGTGTTACTGATTGGTCTTATATAAGGGAATCATTTTCCCATCAGGGTTGCCGGTGATCAATTGTTCTGGTCTGAATCCTTCTTTCCAGTTTCCCTTGTAGCCTGCTGTGTCGTGTCTGCATCTCCTGCTATCAGATAAGACAATTTCTTATTTTGTGTTTTTGCTATATTTTTGCATTTTGTCCTGCACTTCTGTGGGGGCCTTCAGGGTCCCCTCCGGGGGCTTTTGCCCTTTCAGTTTAGTCCAGCCACTGTGTTTTGTACTTTTGCTTTTTCCAGTTTTTTTTCAGTGGCTGCTGTTTTGTTTTTGTTACACCAGAGAACTAATTTAGGTGGTAGAGGTCGTGTGATCTCAGGTGATTTTGAAATTAGTAGAGTTGGTGTTTTTTCAGGGTTTTCTGAGATTGCAGTAAGTACCCTTCCTATCCTTTTCTGTTTAGATAGTTTGGGCCCCAGCGTTTGCTCATACTATTTTCTTTCTGTGTCGGTATTTCCTCTTGTCTAACCGCCATTACATGTTTGGGGGCTTTCTATTATCTTTGGGGTTCTGCTCCGGGGCAGATAGCTTTCCTATTTCTATCTTTAGGTGTAGTTAGTTTCTCAGGCTGTGACGAGGCGTCTAGGACCAACGTAGGAACGCTCCACGGCTGCCTCTAGTTGCGGTGGTTAGTCAGGGTACTGCAATCTCATAGATTCCAACTGCTCTGGTGTATTGCCTTTTTTACCTGCACTCCTCAGCTACCGTAACATAACACTCTTCTGCTGGTAATATGATAATTTTGGTGATTTTGGTGATTGTGGATAGGTTTTCTAAATGACACATTTTATAACCTTGCCATCTGACTCCTTACAAAATGCTAAAACATTGGCTCAGGTGATTGTTCGGAAGAATGTTAAACTCCATGGTGTTTCTTTTAATATCATCTGAGGTAGAGGTACTCATTGATAAATTCTGTTTATTTATATCTGTCTTTTTGATCGCGTTATTTCACTTTTTGTTTGGCGGTATGATGATAAAGCATTTTTTTTGCCCCATTTTATTTTTTTACAGTGTTCACTGAAGGGGTTAACTGCTGGCAGAGTTTTCTAGGTCGGGTTGTTATGGATGCGGCGATACTAAATCTGTACTTTTATTGTTTTTTGTATTTACATAAAGAAATGTTTTTCGATAAAATATTTATTTTTTTATTTAGGAGTTTTTTAAAAATAATTTTACACATTGTATAGTAATGTCCCACCCTAGGACAATGGAATATTTTTTTTTTACTTTTTTTTTTTACAAAGTTAGTGCTATACAAAGTGTCAGATCAGCGATCAGGCAATACAGGAGACTTGACGGTGACTGCTCTCAGCAGTCATTGACAAGCTACCTCCCTGCAGGATCCGGAAGGACCCCATGGCCTTCTTGGATCCAGGGGCCTGCAAGGAGGAGAACTTCAGAGCAAAGCGATCACATCGCGTTGTTCTGAGGGTCTCAGGAAAGCACGCAGGGAGCCCCCTCCCTGCGCGATGTTTCCCTATGCCACCGAAACGCTGCGAACTTGTTTGATCGCAGTGTTCCAGGGGTTAAAGTGACGGGAGCGGTTTGTGACCGCTCCTGGCACGTAGTTCCGGGTGTCAGCGGGTCATTAGAGTTTCAGGTATTTATTTATTTCACTCATTTATATAGTGCCATCATATTCCGTAGTGCTTTACAAACATTATTGGCACTGTCCCCATTGGGGCTCACAATCTAGATTCCCTATTAGTATGTGTTTGGAATGTGGGAGTAAACCGAAGTACATAGAGGAAACCCCTGCAAACACGGGGAGAACACACAAACTCCTTGCCGGTGTTGTCCTTGGTTGGATTTTAACCCAAGACCCCTGCGCTGCAAAGCTGCAGTCCTAACCACTGAACCACTCAAAGTTATTGATTCCAGTCTCATCTGTTGCTCTTAACAGTTTTTGATCTATTGGTGGGGTTATGGTCCTGAGGAGAGGATTTGGGTACCAGCCTCTGATATTCATGCCGAACGTCTGGTTAGGTCCTTTCATCTCCTTCATCAAGATAAACCAGGCCCTGAGGGTCTTGGAACCCTTCTTAGAGTGAGGGGTACTGTAACAAGGAGCTTTTCCAACTGTCAAGATGGTGTCAGGGTCTGTGAACTCCACAGATTCAAACAATCCACCTTGTGACATCATAAATAGCTATGGTCAGCATAGTGTGACTCGGGCATCGACTTCTAGAGCTGCAGCTCCTGCTCAGGTTAGAAGGAATTAAATCTTTGCTGAACTTAGCTTGTTATTGTGCTGTGGTCACATATTGCAGGATAACCAGTCGTGTCTGCTCTTTCCCTATTTATGCAGACTCCAGCAATAGTTTTCTTTATACTATTCTAGGAGTGGTGGACACTAGAGATGAGCAAATAATTCAGTGTTTGGGTCGGATTACGATTGCTGAATTTGCAATATTCACCAATTAACTCATAGAATGGTAGAGTGGGAAGGGACCTCCTGGGTCATCTGGTCCAACCCCTGTTCAAAGCAGGATTCACTAAATCAGCCTCTATGTGAAGACTTCCATTGAAGGAGAACTCACCACCTCTAATGGCAGCCTGTTCCACTCATTGATCACCCTAACTCTCAAACAGTTTTTTCTAATATCTACTCTGTCTCCTCGCATGCCGTTTCATCCCATTGCTTCTAGTCATTCCTTGTGCAAATGAGAGCAAAGATAATCCTTCTACTTTGACAACCCTTGAGATATTTGTGGACAGCTATTAAGTCTCCTCTCAGTCTTCTATTTTGCAAGCTAAACATTCCCAAACCCTGTAACCGTTCCTCATAGGACATGGTTTGCACAGCAGTCAGCAATCTGGTCACTCTTCTCTGAACTTGCTCCAGTTTGTTGAGTTTTGGGCACCACATTTTTTTTTCACCATCCGTTCAAATTTCAGCACGGCACTGCAGCATTCAGCCAGGCATGAGGTATCGGGGTCTGGGACCACATTTACAGCTTTCAATTGAACGTCACAGTAAGAAGAGGTGGAAAAATATTCAGAATTAAGGGTTTTCAGTGGTTGATACCTTTTAATGGCCAACTGAAAATATGGTAACAAATTGCAAGCCTTCAAAACTACTCTGGTTTCTTCATCAGGCTAAGACTAATACAAAATCTGAAGAATCATATTTATGCAGAAAACAGCACAGAAATAATGCAATAGGTAAGACAAGTGACGTGGAGCAGAACTATCATTATGGGAGAGTGACAGACAGTTATGGCCATAAATATTTGAACAGTTCATAGATAAGGAGTGAAAATTTTATTGTCCTCTGATTAGGGTCTGGTAATGTGTTGTGATGCCCCCACAACGTCTTAGAAGAAAATTCCTTAATTGATGTAAGAAGAAATAAATCCATGCAACACATTTAGTGATGAGCGAGCATAAAAATGCTCGGGTGCTCGTTGCTCGGGCCGAGCAGATTGGAATACTCGCGTACTCGGACAGAACAACGAGCCCAATGTAAGTCTATGGGAGACCCAAGTATTTTTGCCGCGATACACCCGTGGGTCCTTTAAAGGTCCAAAAATGTCTGAAAATGATGGAAACACTGCTCAAATGACACGGGGGCATCATGGGGATCGCCCCTGGAAGCATTTCTGACTCCTAGTTCACAGCTGCAAACAATGTCAGAGTTTCATGCCTTTGTTTCCGATGCACCCAAAAACATACAAAAACGAAACTGAAACTGATTTTGCTGCAAAATATGTGAAGGCACATCCTTTCCATGTTAATGACTTGTATATAAGGCAAAATAATTAGCGCCAGACCAAAATGTTCCTCCACCACTTGGGATATGTTCCGACGCAGCATTTTAGAAGCGTTTTTTCTACTTTCATGGGCGTACCCAGGATCAAAACTAGGGGGGGGGGGCAAGCCATGGTGGTCGTTCAGGTTGTAAAATTTTAGAACGAAAAAGGGAATGAAACTTCTCCATACAGCATAATGAGCCCCATACCTGTATAAACATCATCACCAGCCCCCCACTGAGCCCAGCACCTGTATATACATATACATCATCCCCAGCCCACAGAGTCCAGCACCTGTATATACATATACATCATCCCCAGCCCACAGAGCCCAGCACCTGTATATACATATACATCATCCCCAGCCCACTAAGCCCAGCACCTGTATATACATCAACCCAGCCAGCCCCCAGCCCCTGTATATACATCAGCCACAGCCAGCCCCTGAATATACATCAGCCCAGCCAGCCCCTGTATATACATCAGCCCAGCCAGCCCTGTATACATCAGCCCAGCCAGACACTGTATACTTCAGCCCAGCCAGACCCTGTATACTTCAGCCCAGCCAGACCCTGTATACTTCAGCCCAGCCAGAATCTGTATATGTCAGCCCAGCCAGACTCTGCATACGTCAGCCCAGCCAGACCCTGTATACTTCAGCCCAGCCAGACCCTGTATACTTCAGCCCAGCCAGACCCTGTATACTTCAGCCCAGCAAGAAACTGTATACTTCAGCCCAGCCAGAAACTGTATACTTCAGCCCAGCCAGACCCTGTATACATCAGCAGAGCAAGTGCATTGCTTTACTGGCGGAGGGCTTCAGGAAGATGAATGCCATAGGCGGCGCATGTGCAGACTTTGATCTTTGCTGGACCAAAATCCAAATCTCTGGCAGCCCACGGCTTCAGGAACATGGCCGCCAGGAAAGCAATGCACTCCGCTTTGCTCACCGCCAACACCAGACCCACAGCATTGCACCACTGGGACACCCCCTCCTCCCTCTCACGCCCGCAGCATTGCCCCACTTCTGATGCTGCAGACTTCCTGAGGAAGGGGCTCGGCCTCCTGTGATCCCGCTTACAAGACAGGAGACTGTTATACAGGACAGGGGATGTTATTATAGGAAGTGGGATGTAATTACAGGATGAGGGATGTTATTACAGGACAAGGGATATTATTACAAACGAAGGAATGTTATTACAGGACAAGGGATGTTCTTATAGGATCAGTGATGTTATTATAGGATGAGGGATGTTATTACAGGATGGAAGACTATTACAGGATGGGGGACTTATTACGTTAAAGGGAAGTTATTACAGGTCAGCGGACGTTATTACAGAACTGGTTACGTTATTACAGGACGGGGGATGTTATTACAGGTTTGAGGACGTTATTACAGGACTGGGGATGTTATTACAGGTTTGAGGACGTTATTACAGTGCTGGGGATGTTATTACAGATCCGGGGACGATATTACAGGACAAGGCACATTATTGCAGAACAGGAGACGTTATTTCGGGACGGGATATTTTGTTACGGGACGGGGGATGTTATTACAGGATGGGGGACGTTATTACAGGATGGGGACGTTATTACAGGGCCCATAGATCCAACCAACAGACTAGTAGGGGCATTGGTCAAAATTTTGCACCTGGGCCCGTAGGATTCTAGTTATGTCACTTTTCATCTGACGTCTGTGCACAAAGTACAGCACAGACAGTATACAGATTAGTATATAATATACTGAGCTACAGATATCAGATGGTATATAATATTGGGTGCTATACTGTGTACAGATATGCAATATAATATGCACTGACTGATCCTCAGCCTACAGAACCTCACATGCTATAATATTTGGTCCAATAAATACTATATGATGTCCTGTAGGCCTAGGATCAGTCAGAACACGGTGCTGTATACAGGGCCTGCAGTCTCTATCTGACCCCCTCAGTGATTTAATACTGCAGACTGAACTTCTATACAGATGGGGTGAAAGGTCAGGCTGCTGCAATAAATCAGCCACAGACAGCGGGACTGCAGATAGAGTGAAGAATGAGGAGGTGACAGGAGGATGTCTGAGTCCTGCTTCTCCTCCACCTCATGATGATCTCCATCCTGCTCCTCACTCGTGTCTAGCCAGAAGCAGCTCGGGAGCTGGTGAGGAGTTCAGCAGGCAGACGCTGACTGCACACGCACACAGTGTGGGCGTGTCTGCGGTGCTGGGATGGGGCTGCCCGCACTTATACACATTATTTAAATGAACAGTGCTGGCACCTGACTTCTGAGACAGCAGCCTGATACTGCTTCTAGGGGGGGCAGCTGCCCCCCTGCCCATGGTGGGTACGCCCATGTCTACTTTAATATTGATTTCAACCCAAACAAATGCATTCACTGGGAAAATGTCATTGAAACATTTAACAACCCTAGCTAGCCATGTGGTGTCTGACACATAAGCAGACCCATCTTGCTTCATTTGTGAAGGAGGGATACTTAAAGTCACAGAGCCAACTTTAATGCCGCCTGATGCCCCAGTAAATATTCTTAAAGGGGTATTTTAAACAGTGGGTCTCCTAAACAGTTGTAGCCTATGCTGTGAGTGGATGGGCAAGCAAGAATTACGACGCACCCCAATACCCCTTTCCTAAGTGGTCCAGAAGGGTCTCCATAAAAAATTGTTGCATTAAATGCAAGGCCTGCCCTGCTACCAATTCATATGCACCCCAATAAGCCTTTTAACGCACATACTGGATGGGCCCTGTAAAATCCACTTCACCATATTCCTTTTATACTCCCATACTCTTTGGTTTACACAGTGACAGCAATGTGTGCCCTGCTGCAAAGTCATATACTCCCATTCACCTTGGAACCGCATACTGGATGGGCCCCGTAAAATCTACGTCACCATATTCATTTTGTACTCACATACTCTTTGCTTTACACAGTGACAGCAATGTCTGCCCTGCTGCCTAGTCATATGCACCCCATTACACCTTGGAACCCACATACTGGATGGTCCAATCCCTGTCCACGGTGCATGCGAAGATGCCTCCTGCCTTGCACCTGCCGTTGACCACAGTCAAAAAGCTCAATCAAGCACATCCACATCCTTGTCCCAGCACAGCCTTCAGTTGTCCATACCCCAGTCATTGGAAAGTAAGCAGAAATACACAGCCAACGCCCCAAAGGCCACATTACTCTGTTATCACATTTCTCGTCGGCTTGTGGTCGAAATGTTGCCTTTTAGGTTCATGGAGATGTAAGCTTTCTGCAACCTGATGGCGGTGGCTGTCCCAAGGTACTCTATCCCCAGCCGCCACTATTTATCCTGCTTTGCTGTCCCGGCATTACACATGCACATGTCCCACTACATTACCTGTGCCCTCAACAATGCAGTTACTGGGAAAGTACACCTAACCACAGACACGTGGACAAGTATTTCTGGGCAGGGATGGTACATCTTGCTGACGGCACACTGGGTTAACATAGTGGAAGCCAGAACCCAGTCTGACCTTGGGATGGAACACTCCTACCAACACTGAGGATTGCGGGTCCTAGCTCAATCAGGATGCCCCCACAGACTATAGCTCCTGAAAGTCATACTCCTCCTCCTCTTCAGCCTGCATCTCCAAAATGACCATATCAGTCAAGCTGAAAGCACTGCAGCACTGCCTAAGTCAAGCAGCAACAGGCTGTGCTGAATTTAATATGCTTAGGTGACAAACCTCACAATAGTGAAGAGTTGTGGACAGCTCTGAAAGAGCAGGTATATATGTGGCTGACACCACTGCAGCTACAGCCTGGCATGGTTGTGTGTGACAATGGCAGGAACCTGGTGGCGGCTCGGAGGTGATGCAAGCTCACACAAGTACCATGCCTGGTCCATGTGCTTAACATCGTAGTTCAACAGTTTCTGAAAACCTACCCGGAGCGGACGGATCTGCTTGTGAAAGTACGCCGCCGGTGTGCCCATTTTAGAAAGTCAGCTACAGCTTCAGCCACCCTTGCCATGCTTCAGTAGTGTTTGCAACTTCTGTCTCACCGACTGATGTGTGATGTCTCCACGTGTTTGAACTCTACACTGCATATGCTGGAAAGGATTTGTGAGCATAAGAGTGCAGTTGTTGAGTACCAGCATCAACAAGGTAGTCTGTATTCAGTTCAGTCTCCCCACATAAGACCTCAGGAGTGGACACATCTGTGATTGTGAGCAGAGAGCTTTTCAGAATACAAAGAAGATGCATTGCAGGCGGAGCACGATGAGATGGAGCAAGGAACCATATTTACATTACTTTTGTCTTTTTCTTTAGGTGTTTAGGTGGACTTTCTTTTTGTCTTCTGGATTGGAAACCCTTAGGAATCAGGAATAAATAAATGAAAAAACTACAGTCACTGATCATCCAGATGAGATGCACATTGCAAACTGAGCTTCGACCATCTTAATTGAAATTGAGCTGACAAAAAGTAACTATCTGGTCTGCACCGAGCCAGCAGAGTAACGTGGTGACGTCTATGGTCAGAGCTTTATCCAGTGTAATGACAACATTGGGGTGAAATAAATCCATTAACAGCTTCTAAATGCTACATATGAGTCCCCAGTCTGTACCCAATGTCATAGGCATTTAGAGGTAATAAACGAATATAGAACCGAAATTCCATGTTTAGCAATAACTCCTGGAAATGCCCAAAGCATCTGATATGTGGTCTACTCAATACCACCAATGGTGGCCACATGGAGGACATGGCATAAGTAGCTGGTTAGCAGGATCTCCCAGAGGAACGACATTCTGTGAATATATCCAATGAATTTCGGAAATGGAAATACCACTTGTAAAATCCTGAAAAAAAAATGTACATGAAGTCACACAGACAGATTAAGTTTTTGTAGTAATTGAGGTCCATATAAACAAAAATCAGTTTTAGCTCTGTTTTTTATTCCACCCCTAGGTGTTACTGTGAAATATCAAATGAATAGTTTTTAAATTATTAAAAAAGTCCCAAAAATAGAGAATTCAGTGTGCCCGTATGTATGGTAAAAATAGAAGAGGGCACTGTCATTGATTAAATAAAAAAATGAGTTATTTTTTTTTATAATTGCAGTCCTAAGAATTTCTTGTTATTTAAAATTTTTTCATCATCTGGTGACCCATAGAGTTGAGCGAAATAGGTCGGTCAGATTCAAAAGTCGCAAACTTTCGCCAAAGTCGGGTTTCGTTGGCCGAAACCCGACCATAGCGTGCAGTCGGCCATGCGGTCGTCGATAGAGATGAGCGGTGTTCGAAGCGAACTGTACGCCAATATCAAATTCGAGCTGTTTTGGGCGGTGTTCGAGTCGTCTGACGGACCCGAACGATTTTGAAAAAATCCGGCTGTTCGAGGTTATGTTTGATAACTGTTCGTGCACCAAAATAGTCACTGGATTTTTTCACAGTAATGCGGAGAATCACTGTTAATACACAGTTTGAGTGTACAGCGGAGCGGGGGAGGGGCATGGGATGGATCTCTGCAGAAATAATGAAGATCTCCATTTTTTTTTCTGTTTCCCGCATTTCCAGTGGGCGGTGCAGTCTGTCAGCCTATCAGCAGCGCACACACAGAGCGAAGTGCTTTTTTTCCACACAAGCAAGGGCATGTGTCATTGGCTGTGTATGTCACATGTCCTTGCCCTACAAGACCCAGCCATTTCCCCCCTTGCCACCATTTTCTCACTGCTGCAGCACAGTGTTAGACAGCACTGCTGCTGCTGTTAGCACTATCTTTCTAACAGTGACTGTGAAGCGAATTTTCAGTTAGACAGCAAGGTTTAGGGAGTAGGGAGGGACTAGTTTGTAATTGCAGCCCTTTTACGGGCTAGGTTACAGCAGTTCCTAGCACTTTTAGCAGGCAGGTCTGTGCTCTATATAGACAGATAGGTCAACTTGGGTAGTATAGAGTGAGCGAAACAGGTCGGACACTTCTAAATCGCCGCTTCCTAAAGTCGGGTTTCGCAGACCGAAACCCGACCATAACGTGAGGTTGGCCACGTGTTTGGCGACTTTATCGCGCCAGTCGGTTTCCCTGAATGCTAAAATCGCCATATTTCAGCCAATGATGAAGGGCACACACTGTGGGCAACGTGATGACGCGCGCAGCCGCCACCTCCATGTTATTGAAGGGCATTGCAGTGATTGGCTGGCTTTCTGTGGCATAACAGGGCATATAAAACGCCCTCACCGCCGACCGCCATTTTACTTCAGCCGATCTTAGCGTAGGGAGAGGTTGTTGCTGCTTGTTCTCATGAGGGAGAGCGTTAGGAATGCTGAAAAAAGACAAATCTGTGCCTGTGCTGATAGAGATTGTGCTGCACAGTTAGTGTGCAGTCACAGTGGTGCTTTGTGTGTGCAGCAGCACTGGTTCTTAGGCTGGCAGCCACTGACAGGGGAGGAATTGGTAGTGTGGAGCAGCAGTGCTGATTCTTACTGTGCACTCTGCTCTTTGCCATTGAGAGAGTAGACATTTTTTCAGTGCAGCAGCATATCCAATTTGTAGGCTGCCTGCTAGCTGTATAGCTGTGTGGACACTGCTGTGCAGACTGCTTTTTTCAAAGCAGCTATACAGCAGTAATACTGAAATAATAATTTTCTGCACAGTTACTGAGCCTTCATTTTGGCCCACACCGTATAGAGCTGTACGCTTCTCACAGTACCGTGTACCGGCTGGTATCACGTAGAAAAGCCTGCTATCTGTGTGTGAGTCTATAAAACCATACCGTTTTTTTTTTTTGACCAAAAGTGTAGACAACTGGTATCTTTTGATACAGTTGTGTTTTACTGCCGTCTGTATTACCGTTCAAAATTAATACTGAGCGAGCTTCTTTGTGTGACTACGGAAATCTATACAGAGATTGCCAAATACCCCAGCTTTGTATACAGCTGTGCTCTACTGCTATAGTACTTATCCTGATTCCTGATCTTACTATTGTGGTGAACTCCATACTGCGGCTGTGAGCGTGTGTGTGTTACCCCAGAAATATTTAGGGAAATTTAAAATTACACCCACACTGATTCCAGCTGTACGCTACTTATATAGTACAGTTTTGCTCATTTTAAAATTCAGGTCTCCTCCATAGTGAGACTCTGTACCAAATATCTACGGATATTTCAAATTACACCAACACTGTTCTCAGCTGTACATTAGTGATATACCACAGTTTTCCTCATTTTAAAATTGGGGCCTACTCCATCCTGAGACTCTGAGCACCTTTGACTCTGTACCAAATATCTACGGCTATTTCTAATTACACCAACACTGTTCTCAGCTGTATGCTAGTGATATACTACAGTTTTCATAAAATTCAGATTGTGTTGGACTCCATACTGACCCTGTGAGCGCCTGTATTACTCGACAAAGATATCCTCAAATTTCCAGAATTATCATTCACCTTCTACAGCTGCATGCTTCTGATACAGTATCATATATCTGCTGTTATTTTGGGAACATTTTCACAAACATGAGTAGGTATGGTCTCAGACACCATAAAGGTGGGCGGTGGGGGCCAGCTAGTACAGATGGCGGTGCATGTGCTGGTACTGCCAAAAGCACTATAGCTCCTAAGACAGGAGGTCTTGATACGGCGGCATTGTCTGGGTCCACAAGCCCTCGAAGGCTATCTTTTCTGGGAGTAGGTAAACAACTTTTAAGGCCGGAGCAACAGGAAAAGGTTTTGTCTTACCTTGCTGAAGCAGGCTCCAGCTCTATGTCCTCCACTTCTCAAGTTTCAAAAAGTAGAAGCACTCAGTCCTCATTTGGTACTTCTGGTAAGGAACAACCCCTTTCTGTTATGTTTCAGTAGCTGAGGAGAAACTGCAAAAAATAGCCAAAGTAGTAATACACCAGAGAGGCTGGAAACTATTGGAATGCAGTAACCTAAACTAACCGCTACACTAGAAGTAGCCGTGGAGCGTACCTACGGTGATCCTAGACGCCTCGCCACAGCCGGAGAGATAGCTACACCTAAAGGCAGAAAGATGAATGCTATCTGCCCCGGAACAGAATCCCCAAAGAAATAGGAAGCCCCCGAACATGTAATGGCAGTTAAACAAGAAAAAAACACAGACAAAGACAGGAAATAGAATGAGCAAACGCTGGGGCCCAATCTGTCTAGATAAGAAAGTATAGGTAAGAATTCTGACTGAAACCCAAAAAAACCCTGACAAAAATACCAACACTTCTGATTAACAAAAAAGCCTGAGATCACACGATCTCTACCACCTAAATCAGATCTCTGGTGTAACACACAGCAACACAGCAAATAAAAAGTGACAAAGGAACAAAGCAAAAATGCAAACACACAATGAGCACAATTGCAGCGCAAGACCCCAAAAGGGGACCAGGCTGCAGTCCACTGCAAGCAGCAAACCAGCAGTGAAAATCCAACAAAGGAAAAAAAAAAAAAAAAACACTTATCTGAATGAGAGCAGGAAAGCAAAATGTGCTCCAAGCAAAAGCAGGAGGATCAATTGATTACTGGCAAGGCTGCTGGGAACTCAGGTCACTTATATCATACCATTCAGAGCCAGCTGAAGGCCATTCTGTAATCTCAGCAACCACCGGAGGGAGCCCCAGCTCAGAAGTCGCCTCCAAGGTATTCACAACAGTACCCCCTCCTTGAGGAGGGGTCACCGAACCCACACCTGCGCAACCAGGCCGATCAGGATGGGCTCGATGATAAGCACGGATAAGTCTCCCAGCATGAATGTCCGAAGCAAACACCCAAGAATTGTCCTCCTGACCATAACCTCTCCACTTAACCAAATACTGGAGTTTCCGTCTAGCAAAACGAGAATCCAATATTTTCTCAACCACATACTCCAAATTGCCCTCAACCAAAACAGGATCAGGAGGCGCAGCAATAAGAACCATTGGCTCAATAAAACCTCTTCAATAAGTACTTGTGGAACACGTTATGGATCTTAAATGTCCCTGGAAAAAGCAAACATAAGATCATGGAAATTATTGATCCTGTTTCCTTCTAAGGTCCAATGAACCTTGGCTTAAATTTTGGAGATGCAACCTTCATAGGGATATTTCTTGAGGACAACCAAACCAAGTCCCCCAATTTAAAACGAGAGCCATCAGTCCTATGCCGGTTGGCAAACCGCTGGGCCCTCTCTTGAGAGAGACAACCTCTCCACCACCTGGTCCCAAATCTGCTGCATACGCTGCACATAGAGTCAACCTCCGGACAGACAGAAGCCTCCGCCTGTCCTTAAGAAAATCGAGGGTTAAACCCAGAATTGCAGAAAAATGGAGACATCAAGGTGGCAGAGCTAGCCCTATTATTAAGAGCAAACTCAGCCAAAGGCATAAAAGAGACCCAGTCATCTTGATCAGCAGACACAAAACATCTCAAATAAGTCTCCAAAGTCTGGTTTGTTCTCTTGGTTTGTCCATTGGTCTGAGGATGAAATGCAGAGGAGAAAGACAACTGAACACCAAGTTTAGAACAAAATGTCCTCCAAAATCTGGAAACAAACTGGACTCCTCTGTCAGACACAATATTCTCAGGAATGCCATGTAACTAGTGTTGAGCATTCCGATACCGCAAGTATCGGGTATCGGCCGATATTCGCGTTATCGGAATTCCGATACTTAATTCCGATACTTTTTCCATATCGTATACCGGAATCGGAAGTTCCCATAATTCTTTGAGAGGCAATGTGATTTTAGTCAGCCAATGAGGAATCCTACGAAGTGTGGGCACATCCTGTAATGCTGCGGTCATCTTAACTAATGGCATGGCTGTGATTGGCTGCTGAAATGATGTCAGAATGCACTATAAAAGGCGCCGCCGCCATTTTAGCGTCACTGTGCTGTGAACTCAGTAAGGGACAGAACGCTACTCTGCTCACTCTGAGGGACAGTTAGATATTGCGATTTTGTGTACTACTGTGCTTGAGGCAGGCTAGTTTACCAACCGCTGTGTAAAGCTTCATTTTGCCAGTGTTGTTTTAACAGCTCTGTGCAAGGTGTGTGTGTGTGACAGTGCAGGTGACGCTGCAGTTTGCTCTGCATCCACCGCTGTTTGTAGGCATCTGCACGTGTCACTGACTCTTTTTTTTTTTTTTTTTTTTTTTTTATTTTGTGGAATTGGTGCAGCTCCATTATATTAGAAAAAAAAATCAAATCTATTAGTGTGACGTGCTTCCATCCGTATACAATACATTGGTTGCAAACACTATAGAACTACACAAAGGAGCTTTTCACAGATTGTGGACAGTTGTGTTTCAGTGTTCACTTGAGTCTGTGTTTTTTACTTTTTTTAGTGCAGATCACGCTCCAGTTACATGTTTAAGCACTGCTGCTTGTACTCTGCTGAGCGTGTCTCAGTGGCTCATCCTTTTCATTTATCTCCAATTGGTTCTGCTACATTCCATTTAAAATAAATCTAATCTATTAGACTAATAGATTAGATTTATTTTAAATGGAATGTAGCAGAACCAATTGGAGATAAATGAAAAGGATGAGCCACTGAGACACGCTCAGCAGAGTACAAGCAGCAGTGCTTGAACAAGTAACTGGAGCGTGATCTGCACTCAAAAAAGTAAAAAACACAGACTCAAGTGAACACTGAAACACAACTGTCCACAATCTGTGAAAAGCTCCTTTCTGTACTTCTATAGTGTTTGCAACCAATGTATTGTATACGGATGGAAGCGCGTCACACTAATAGTATTAGTGTGACGCGCTTCCATCCGTATACAATACATTGGTTGCAAACACTATAGAAGTACAGAAAGGAGCTTTTCACAGATTGTGGACAGTTGTGTTTCAGTGTTCACTTCAGTCTGTGTTTTTTACTTTTTTGAGTGCAGATCTGTCATGGGTGCATCGCCACGAAGATCGTCGCGATTGCACATTCTGACTTCTCACAGCTGAGCTGCTGTTTCTTTGTGTTTGGTAATGAGAGAGTTAATTTTACCTAGCTCTTTGCTAAGACTAGGTCCAGCCTCGCCCGGCTGCTTTGGATTATGTTCTAATTAGTTTCCTTTATATTCCTGCCAGTCTGGGTGTTTGATGCCGGTGAAAGCATTCATATAGTTTAGCAGACTGGATCGGTTCTGGGAATACTTAAGCTAAGAGCTCCTTAGTTGTTTTTACTCTTACAGCTTATAGTTTATCTCTGAGACCTAAGGTGTTCCTACTGTGTGTGAGTGTTGTATGTAAGACTTTATTTACTTTATTTCTTATCTTTCTTGTTTGTCTTTCTGTTCATTAACCATTACCTGGTCATTCCCTTTGGTGGTATTCAGGGTCCTTCTTAGGACTAGAATACAGTTGGCAGGGATTGATAGGAGACAGGGTTTACGCTGGTGGCCTGGACCTCTGTACCTTTAACAGTACCTCCAGGTTGAGGGATTAGTTAGGACCCCAGTTAGGGTCAGCTTAGACCCCGGTCACCCTCTAGCCGGAGACAGCGTATAACGGATTCCGTTCTGACCCACTGGACTTTCTGTCAGGTAAATCTATGTTATCATATAGCTATGCGCATGTTATATAGTATGTTGCCCTTTTGATATAGATTATTGTCATCACATATATATATCTGCTATACAGCGTGACATTTTCACCGGCCAATACTAAAGATTCTCCCCAGCTATCATGGATCCAGTAGCCCAGCTGGCCCGGCAGTTGCAGGGATTGTCCATGGAGTTGGCAGACATTAAGTCCAAGGTTTTGTCCCCCCCGGAGCAAACCAGATCTGAACCTAAGGTTGCTCTCCCGGACAGGTTCACTGGTGGGCGGGACAAATTTTTTACTTTCCGGGAGGCATGTAAATTGTACTTTCGGCTGCGGCCTCGGTCATCTGGGAGTGAAGAGCAGAGGGTGGGAATTGTTATCTCGCTCTTACAAGGGGATCCTCAATCTTGGGCGTTCTCTATTCCTCCAGGCTCCCCAGATCTCCAGTCAGTGGATCGATTTTTTTACTGCCCTGGGTCTGGTATATGATGATCCGGATCGAGTCTCCCTTGCTGAAACAAGGTTACGTAAAATACGGCAAGGAAATCGTCCAGCGGAGGAATATTCTTCTGAGTTCCGTAGATGGGCAACAGATACTCAGTGGAATGACCCAGCTCTTAGGAGCCAGTTTTGTCAAGGGTTGTCTGACAAATTAAAGGATGTGTTAGCTCAGTATGATTCTCCTCCATCACTGGAGGCTGCTATGGCCCTCGCTATTCGCATTGATAGACGTCTTCGGGGAAGACGCGAGGTAACTCCGCCTCCCGTGATGACTCCACCTACTACTAAAGTCCCTTATACTGAGGTTCCCCTGGTCTGTTCTGAGGAACCCATGCAGTTGGGAGGGACATCATTTTGTAGGAGCGAATCAGCGGTGCGCCGCAAGACTAGAAGGTGTTTCTTTTGCGGGAGAGAGGGACATTATGTTGGGGGGTGTCCATCCCGGACCTCTTTGAACCAAGGAGTTAACCTGGGAGTGTGTATTTCGTCCCCAAATCCCTCTCAGTTTCTCGTGCCTGCGGAGGTGGTGATTGGTACTAGAACTGAGAGGATTTCTGTTTTTCTTGATAGTGGGTCCGGGGCTAATTTGGTGGACGCTCGGTTTGCCCAGGTGCATGGTATGCAACTGAGTGTATTGGCCAAACCGGTCCCTATACTCTCTATTGATTCTAGACCTCTTGGTCAAGGTAGCTTGGTACAAGCTGTTCATAACATAGATCTTCGAGTAGGGGCAATACATAAAGAGCAATTGTCTTGTTATGTGTTGGAGGGTCTGCCTGCTCCTATTGTGTTGGGACTTCCTTGGTTGGCTAAACATAACCCAGTGATTGATTGGCAATCCAGAAAGATAAGCCAGTGGGGTGAATTTTGCAAGAATAACTGCATGAGCACGGTCATCGGTGCGGTTGTGCCTAGGACTTTGCCTCCTTTTCTGGAGGACTTTTGGGAGAAGTTCTCAGAGGAGGGGTGTAAAGAGTTACCTCCTCATCGCACATATGACTTCTCAATAAAGTTGCTTCCTGATGCCTTATCTCGTACTTTCCCAGGGGTCGGGAAGACGGATGATCCGGTTCCTATTCCTCAGGAGGGAGTTGTAGTGTCAGCTGTATGCTCTGAGCTTGAGGGGGAGGTATTGGGGGCTCAGGGGGACGCCCCTGTGGGACTTCCAGGGAGACTGATAGTTCCAGATCGCTTAAGACTGAAGGTTACGGAGAACCTTTACAAACGGATGGCTGATAGGAGGAGAGTTTCTGGTCTAGATCTGAGGGTGAACGATCTGGTGTGGTTGTCTACCAGGAATATAAAACTTAAAGTTCCCTCCTGGAGGTTGGGTCCCAGATTCATCGGGCCATACAGGATCAGTTCCATAATTAATCCTGTGGCATTTCGTCTGGACCTCCCTCCTACATTTAAAATTCATAATGTGTTTCACAAGTCATTACTTAAAAAGTATGTGGCACCAGTCATACCGTCACCTCTACCTCCTCCTTCAGTGGTAGTCAATGATAACGTGGAAGTTCATTGGAGGGGTATGGTCCTGAGGAGAGGACGTGGGTCCCTGCGTCTGATGATAACGCAGATCGATTGGTTCGGACCTTTCACACAATTTACCCGGACAGACCTGGTCATGAGGGTCCGGAGGCCCCTCGTAGAAGGGGGGGTACTGTCATGGGTGCATCGCCACGAAGATCGTCGCGATTGCACATTCTGACTTCTCACAGCTGAGCTGCTGTTTCTTTGTGTTTGGTAATGAGAGAGTTAATTTTACCTAGCTCTTTGCTAAGACTAGGTCCAGCCTCGCCCGGCTGCTTTGGATTATGTTCTAATTAGTTTCCTTTATATTCCTGCCAGTCTGGGTGTTTGATGCCGGTGAAAGCATTCATATAGTTTAGCAGACTGGATCGGTTCTGGGAATACTTAAGCTAAGAGCTCCTTAGTTGTTTTTACTCTTACAGCTTATAGTTTATCTCTGAGACCTAAGGTGTTCCTACTGTGTGTGAGTGTTGTATGTAAGACTTTATTTACTTTATTTCTTATCTTTCTTGTTTGTCTTTCTGTTCATTAACCATTACCTGGTCATTCCCTTTGGTGGTATTCAGGGTCCTTCTTAGGACTAGAATACAGTTGGCAGGGATTGATAGGAGACAGGGTTTACGCTGGTGGCCTGGACCTCTGTACCTTTAACAGTACCTCCAGGTTGAGGGATTAGTTAGGACCCCAGTTAGGGTCAGCTTAGACCCGGTCACCCTCTAGCCGGAGACAGCGTATAACGGATTCCGTTCTGACCCACTGGACTTTCTGTCAGGTAAATCTATGTTATCATATAGCTATGCGCATGTTATATAGTATGTTGCCCTTTTGATATAGATTATTGTCATCACATATATATATCTGCTATACAGCGTGACAAGATCACGCTCCAGTTACATGTTCAAGCACTGCTGCTTGTACTCTGCTGAGCGTGTCTCAGTGGCTCATCCTTTTCATTTATCTCCAATTGGTTCTGCTACATTCCATTTAAAATAAATCTAATCTATTAGTGTGACGCGCTTCCATCCGTATACAATACATTGGTTGCAAACACTATAGAAGTACAGAAAGGAGCTTTTCACAGATTGTGGACAGTTGTGTTTCAGTGTTCACTTCAGTCTGTGTTTTTTACTTTTTTGAGTGCAGATCACGCTCCAGTTACATGTTCAAGCACTGCTGCTTGTACTCTGCTGAGCGTGTCTCAGTGGCTCATCCTTTTCATTTATCTCCAATTGGTTCTGCTACATTCCATTTAAAATAAATCTAATCTATTAGTGTGACGCGCTTCCATCCGTATACAATACATTGGTTGCAAACACTATAGAAGTACAGAAAGGAGCTTTTCACAGATTGTGGACAGTTGTGTTTCAGTGTTCACTTCAGTCTGTGTTTTTTACTTTTTTGAGTGCAGATCACGCTCCAGTTACATGTTCAAGCACTGCTGCTTGTACTCTGCTGAGCGTGTCTCAGTGGCTCATCCTTTTCATTTATCTCCAATTGGTTCTGCTACATTCCATTTAAAATAAATCTAATCTATTAGTGTGACGCGCTTCCATCCGTATACAATACATTGGTTGCAAACAATATAGAAGTACACAAACGGGCCTTTCACAGCTACTGAACATGGGTTTTTAATTTTTAACTAAAATATGTATTTTTTCAAATGACACAAATATAAGTAATGTTGAAGAGGAATAGTCCTACATCCATTGTTTGCACAATATTACAGGTGTACATCATGTCCCTTAATCAACAATGTATTATTATATTTACTTGTATGCTTTTATTTAAAAGCCAAGAACACAGAAGGATAACCTTCGCACTGCAGCTGTTGTCAAAGTTCAACCCACATTATGCACTTCCAACATTGCAGCATTTGAGGCATGATGTGAGTTGGATTGGTCAAAGTTATGGAGTGAGAAGGTTCACCATCAGTACCCTATAGCATAAGTATGCTTTTGTGTTAGCATTTGTGTTAGACATGTGGATATCTGCCATAATATGTCACAATTATTTAGTTACAGATTTGTTACCAACACTAATCATTGAATGGTTTTAAATTTGACGTTTCACTTATTTACAGCTTAGAAATAAGGGTGTAGCCTGATATCTATGTGTAGCACTAGCCACTTTAACATGTCATGTTTTTTTAAACATGTGTAGCTAGGTAGCAGTAATTTTTGCCGGACACACAGCAGGGAACAGCAGGCGTTACTGAACCCCACTATTACTATAGCTTGTGTATTGGTCTGTGGACACGACACTTCTGAGCAGCAACTGGCAGTGTTGTAGCCCAGGGAGTATAGCTCAGGTGGTAGAAAGATGAACATAACAGGAGACATGGAAAACGTTGTCAACCAGTTAGTTAATCTGAAACCGGACAGGCAAATTCAGGCGAGATCCATGCCTAGTTCATTTTCAGAAAAGTAAGCCGTTCTACATTATCGTAGGATAGTCGCATGCAACGGTCTGTTAGTACACCACCTGCAGCAGTAAAGACGCGCTCCGATAATACACTGGCAGCAGATCAAGCCAGCACCTCCAATGCATACTGGCTAAGCTCTGGCCATGTATCCAGCTTAGAGACACAAAACTTGAATGGGGAAGAGCCATCTGAGAGTACACTGAGAGGGCAAGACATGTAGTCTGTAACCATCTTACGGAAATGTTGCCTCCTGCTGACTGGAGCCGTCTCGGATGGTGTAGACATTGGTGGCGCTGCCACAAAACTTCGACACATTTGGAACATACTGTTCTTGCCCTGTGCAGAGGCGCTGCTTGTGCTCCCTCTTGTTGCAGAGCTGTCTCCACTGCCTCGACGCACAGAGCTGCTTTGTAAATCAGTAGCAGCAGCAGTGCTCTCGGCTGGAATGGAGAACATTATGGATTGCACCAGTGTGTCTTGGTACTTCCGCATTTTACGCTCCCGGTTCAACGGTGTGATGAGGCTTTGTAAGTTGTCCCGGTAGCGAGGGTCTAGGAGGGTGTACACCCAATAATCAGACGTGGTGTGAATGTGTTCGATGCGGCGGTCGTTTCTCAGCCACTGCAGCATGAAATCAACCATGTGCTGCAGACTCCCAACTGGCCAAGAAACGTTGTCCCCTGCAAGAGGCGTCATCTCCGCCTGCTGTGCATCACCCCACCCTTGGTCTACATACTGACTAGAGCATTGTCTACCTCCCTCTGGAGCGATGTCTTCCTCCTCCATTGACTCCTCCTCACAAAGTCCTTCAAATACATATAAATTTACAAAATTTAAAACTCAAAATTTAAAAACTTTGTATCATAATTCTGTAACATCAGTTTATGGAAACACAATAGCATTACAAAAGGATAGACAAAAAATGTACATTATGTGCTTTGTAAATACATTAAAAGTTTGTAATGGTTATGAAAATATAGACAGCGACTCTGGAGGTTCAATTGTTGATACAGCATGGTACTTTGAAAGTCCTCCAGCCCTTTGTGAGGAACCACGTTGCGCTGACTGTCCAGAAGGTGATGGAATTTGTGACTCCTCATCCTCCACCTCTTCCAAAACCTCATGCCTTAGTGCTTGCAGTGTTTTTTGAAGCAGGCAGATAAGGGGGACAGTCAGGCTGACTAGTGCATCATCTGCACTCGCCATCCGCGTTGACTCATCAAACGCACGCAAAACGTGGCAGATATCCTTCATAGAGTTATTCGCCACTCATTACACTGGCAGTGGCTGCCCATTCATTATAGGATCCAATTCTAATTACTGGTTCTCACCAACATAGCTCTCCACAGCGCAGCACCCCCCTACATCTCCTCCCTTATTTATATTTATCGGCCTAACCGACTGCTGCACTCTGCAAACGACCTTCGACTAACCTCTGCACTAATCCGTACCTCCCACTCCCAACTCCAAGACTTCACCCGCGCTGCGCCAATCCTCTGGAATGCTCTACCCCAAGAAATTAGGACTATCCGCAATTTGGATGGTTTCAGGCGCTCCCTCAAAACACATTTGTTCACAGTGGCCTATCACATTCACTAATCAAAGTCATTCTATGTGTAATTCTGTGTGTGTAGCCCATTCACTATCTCCATGCATCCCTCACTTCCTTAAAATGGCTGGACCATCATTGTAAAAACACCATTGTATATAAACACCTGTACTTTGTATCTCCCACACCTCATTGTAGATTGTAAGCTTTCACCAGCAGGGGCGGCTGATTTTGCTTTAATTATTGTATTGTTAACGTTGTTACTTATGACTCGTGTTTTGAAACTGTTAAACTGTAAAGCACTGCGGAATATTATGGCGCTATATAAATAAATAATATTATTATTCTTATTATAGAGGCCCACTCAGTAGTGGTGAAGTGTGAACGCCGCAAATTGCGAGTTGACTGCGCCTGATGCAGCTGATACTCCATTACTGTTGGCTGCTGCTCACACAACCGCTCCAACATATGTAACGAGGAATTCCACCTGGTGGGTACGTCACATATAATGCGATGTTCATGAAGGTGAAATCTGCGTTGCAGAGCTGCAATCAGCGATCTGGCCATGCTGGAACGTCGCAAGTGAGCGCACTCTAGGCGGACCTTGTGCAGCAGTGCATCAAGATCCGGATAGTCCCTCAAAAAACTCTGCACGACCAAGTTGAGCACATATGACAGACATGGTATGTGAGTGAGGTTGCCAAGGCCCAGAGCTGACACCAGATTTCGGCCATTGTCACACACTACCAAGCCTGCCTGTAGATTCTCTTCCAAAAACCACACGTCGCTCTCCTGCTTTATGGCATTACAGAGCTCCTGCGCTGTGTGGCTAAGATTCCCCATGGAAATTAATTTCAGGATGGCCTGTTGACATTTGGACACGGCTGTGCTCATATCGGTCGCAACAGGTAAACGTTCACGGGTCCATGTGGAGGTAGACCGTGACGGCTCCTGCAGCGATGATTCTGAGGAACTGGAATAGGAGGAGGAATCAATGTGTACAGACTTGATTCCTGCAATCCTTGGAGTTGGCAGAACACGTACAGCGCCACTCGCAAGATCAGTACCCGGCTGCACAACATTGACCCAATGGGCAGTGAGGGAAAGGTATTGTCCCTGGCCATGGGTGTTAGAACCCTCTTGTTAGGTTTTGTTTCAGTTTGCTGGTCACATGACCTTTTTTCCCTATTTAGTCTGGCTCCGCCCTTCTGGCTTTGCTTGACTTCATTGTATTATCTACTGTTAAGCTAGCCGGGTGCTTAGGTGCCTTAATCTGTGAGTTTTGCTTGATGTTAGGATCACAAAGTATTTATTTTTCTGTTTAATTATCCATGCTACAATTTATGTTAGGAGGTGTCCACCTTTTCTCCCAGTCCCTAGATCTTGTAGGGATTACTCCCTCGCAACTATAGGTCTTCGTTCACACTAGATGAGGACTTTAGCGGGTCTGGTCGCAGGATCAGGTTCCCCGTTACATCGTAGGGATTCACCTTAGTTGTATTGTAGGGACAGAATTCCCTTCTTTCCTTACTGGTTGTAGCAGATCATAACAATGGGTACTGGTCCACGCATCGGTGGTCAGGTGGACCTTGCTACTGAGGGCTTTTAGTAGCGCATGTTTAATTTTTCCCTCAACATGCTTTTGCAGACCAGGGACGGCTTGCCTGCTGAAATGAAATCGGCTTGGCACATTGTATTGTGGGATTGACAATGATATTCAGTTACGGAAACTGTCTGTCTCCACCAGCCTGAATCACAGCATTTCAAGGGACAGGAGTTTTGCAATGCCAGCATTCAGAGCCTGTGCTCGTGCATGGTTTGCGGAGTATGGCCGTCTTTTATCCCATGCCTGTGCTACCGCTGGCTGTTTTGTGGCCTGGGAGTGTGAGGATGACAGGGAACTTGCTGCTGTGTGTGGAATAACAGTTTGTCTCTGGACAACAGTGGCCGAGGTTCTTCCATGGCGATCCTGTGAGGAAGCATAACCAGCTGTGTGTGAGCTCGATGAAGAGGCTTCAACACAACCTGAAGATGTAGGTGCTGCTGTAGGTTGGCCTACATCTCCAGTGTGTCTTTGTAACTCAACTACGTGCTTTGTCCGCACATGTTTACACATATTTGTGGTATTGAGGTGACTGACACTTTTAGCTATTTTTAATTTTTGATTACACAGCTTGCATTTCACATAGCAAATATCATGTGCAAGTGTGTGAAAAAAGGACCACGCAGTGCAAGTCCTGGGAGCGCACGTTTTGACTTTTGGAACACAACTGCTCCCGAACAGGTGCCAAACTGGAGGCTACAGGCAACCGAGTCTGCACCTAACTCTCCCTCCTGTTTGTACCGTTGGGGCAATGTCTTCCTCTATCTTCCTTCTATCACTAACCATTTCTCTAGGCCTCTCCCAGCTTTCAACCAAAGTACTGGTTCTCACCCACAAAGCTCTCCACAGTGCAGCACCCCTCCTACATCTCCTCCCTCATTTCTATCTATCGCCTAACCGACTGCTGCGCTCTGCAAACGACTTTCGACTAACCTCTGCACTAATACGTACCTCCCACTCCCGACTCCAAGACTTCTCCTGCTCTACGCCAATCCTCTGGAATGCTGTACCCCAAGAAATTAGGACTATCCACAATTTGCATGGTTTCAGGCGCTCCCTCAAAACACATTTGTTCAGAGCGGCCTATCACATTCACTAATCAAAGTCATTCTATGTATTCTGTGTAAGTGTGTGTGTGTCTCTAGCCCATTCACTATCTCCATCCCTCAGTCCCTTAAGATGGCTGGAACATCATTGTAAATGCACCATTGTATATAAACACCTATACTTTGTATCTCCCCATCTCATTGTACATTGTAAGCTGTCACGAGCAGGGGCGACTTATTTAGCTTAAATTATTGTATTGTTAACGTTGTTACTTATGACTTGTGTTCTGAAACTGCTAAACTGTAAAGCGCTGCGGAATATGATGGCGCTATATAAATAAATATTATTATTATTCCTCTGAGCTGCTCCCACCACCTTCCTGTTCTTCATGCCATGTTGGGTATTGGACCTCATCATCTCCACTACCCTCTTCCAACACCTGCTGTTGGGTGGTCTGGCCAGCACCATGCTCAACAGAAACTGGCACCTGGGTCTCATCATCATCATCAGATGCGTTCTGCGGTGTGCTGACCATCGGCACTGTCTCACCCGCCTCTTCAGATTCAGAGAGACACAGCTGTTGCGCATCACTGCATACTCCCTCTTCTTCACATTACAGAATGCTGCTTGGCTGGGCCCCTGTTTGCAAGCCAATAGATTCTGAGAACAGAAGCAGACACTCAGCTGGCTCCTGTACAGAACTCTCTGACTGCCTGGGCAATTTGCCAGGCGGTGAAGAGACAGATGGTTGCCCAACAGTGCTGTGGTCCTGAGAGGAGGTGGAAGCAATTGAAGTCGATGCATTGGCTGAGATCCAAACAACAACGGCTTCAATTTGTTCTTCCCGCAGCAGGGGGTACTCCGAGCTCCTACAAAAGTGCGCATAAAGGAACGCTCACGGCCCGGGGAAAACTGGTGGATGCTGTGTCACTGGGGGCCGCAGCAGCCACAGAATCCCCACGTCCTCTCCCTGAAGAAACTCCACGACCACGTGCCTTACTCCCTGCCTTCTTCATCTTGGTAGATTGATAAAGAAAGTCTGAAAAGTTATAAGGCCTAAGTGTGGTTATTCCGCAGAGACTGCAGTGAACACTGCACACAACTGTTCAGTAGGTGTGAAAGGCCCCTTTGTGTACTTCTATAGTGTTTGCAACCAATGTATTGTATACGGATGGAAGCACGTCACACTAATAGATTTTATTTATTTGTAATAGAGTGGAGCAGCAACAATTAGAGAAAAATTTCAAGGATGTGCCAGTGACACACGCTCAGCAGACTACAACCAGCAGTGGTTGAAGAACTAACTGGAGCGTGATCTGCACTCCAAAAAGGAAAACCTCAGACTACAGTGAACACTGCACACAACTGTTCACTACCCAACGCGTCTCAGCAGGAAGGCAGTCTGTGCGTCAAAACAAAGGCGCAAGCATACATCCACGTACCCTGTTTATAAAGCTATATAAAAAAAATTATGTAGTAGTGACGCACACTTTATTGAGGTACAGTATTACATCGCCATTCACCATCTGTGGCTATGCAGTCTCATCTATATATACCTTATCTATCCGTTGTCATGCTTGCAAGTCGACAGTCAGGCATAAATAGCAATTTTCACTATGCACTATGCACTTTTTAAAGGTTATGTTTGTTAATAAACATGATTATTGCCACATATTATGAGTATTACATGATGGAAATTGTATAATTTTGTATAAACTGTTTAGTGACATTATTCAGCAAATGTAACATTTTAGTAATGTCACAGATAACTTGTAATGCTGATGATGTTTTGAAGTCAGACATTCATTGTCTATACAATAAAAATGGTGTACATACTGTTACTTATCCATCATTAATGGATTCAGATATGTACTTGTATGCTTTTATGTACAACCGTATAGCAGATTCCTTAACTAATTTATTTTGTGGTTTGCATTGCTGTTCAACATGTTAATGTATGTGTTTATGTTTGTCAATTCTTTATTTATCTAGATATTAGTTTAAATGAAATCATCATCTTATGGTAGTAAAGGTTATCTTTCTCTTGTTTGAAGTATAGACATTTAAAATTGACAGGTAACAAGGAAATTACTTGATCTAGTATTTAAACATCCTCCTTGACCCTGGGCTCCAACACCGCCAGTTGTTGCTCGGAAGTGCTGTTAGCACAGTCAACACTTGCTCCTGTGTTACTGGGTTCAGTAACGTCAGCTGGTCCTCGGTTGTGCCATTGGCTCTTTTCCTTCTGCTGCCCCTCCGGTTCCAGTACCGTCAGCTGGTTCTCCGCAGTGCCTTTGGCCTAGGTGCCTCCATCTTGGTATCCGAGTTCCAGCAACGTCTGCTGGTCCTTGGTAGTGCTTTGGAGCACAGGTACCTCCTGCTTAGTAACCGTGTCCCAGTAACGTCAGCTGGTCCTCGGTTGTGCCATTGGCTCTTTTCCTTCTGCTGCCCCTCCGGGTTCCAGTACCGTCAGCTGGTTCTCCGCAGTGCCTTTGGCCTAGGTGCCTCCATCTCGGTATCCGAGTTCCAGCAACGTCTGCTGGTCCTTGGTAGTGCTTTGGAGCACAGGTACCTCCTGCTTAGTAACCGTGTCCCAGTAACGTCAGCTGGTCCTCGGTTGTGCCATTGGCTCTTTTCCTTCTGCTGCCCCTCCGGGTTCCAGTACCGTCAGCTGGTTCTCCGCAGTGCCTTTGGCCTAGGTGCCTCCATCTCGGTATCCGAGTTCCAGCAACGTCTGCTGGTCCTTGGTAGTGCTTTGGAGCACAGGTACCTCCTGCTTAGTAACCGTGTCCCAGTAACATCAGCTGGTACAAGATTGTGCTACAAATACAAGATACGGAACAAGAGACACAAGAACAATAAGCAGAAGATCTAAAAGCAGAAGAACATGAAGTATAAGACCAAAATGAAGAGCAAAATATATGCTCTAAATTCTAAGCAGAAGAAGACTAAGCAGTGTATGGGGGTGAGTCCGTTCCTCCTCGTGGTGCCCCTGGAAAATGCCTGCTGCTGCAGGCTAAACTGAACACGGACAAATACTGTTGTAATTTAAATCTTTTGTGACAGCAAGAACGGAAGGATGAAAAATTCATACTTTGACAGATTACAAGTACAGGATTCTCTGTCACAAATAAGAATATGATGAAGAAGATGAAGTACAATATGAATAAGAATAATAGTTTAATAAGAAGAATATGAGTAATGTTAACAAAAAGATGAATAGCAAGAAGTTTAAGAAGAAGATAAAGAAGGTGAAGATGAAGAATAATTTGATGAAAAAGATGATGCTGCAGAAGATTATGAAGGAGAAAGTGTGTGAAAAGTTAAAAAGGTGAAGATGAAGAGCATGGAAGTTGTGTAATATACATATTTGCCAAAATATAAAAAACGTTAACATTGTCAATTTCTTCGTCAATCCGAACATCTTTAAAAAAAAAAATATTTATGCTATTCCATTTGATTGGGTTAAACATCTATGCCTTTAATGTCTCCTCAACCTTCCACAATACATTCTACATTACTCTTTCTTGTTTTCCTTCATGTACAATTAACCAACAAGGCAAGAATGGGTTTTTTTTAATTTCGATATTTTGTTCCCATAGACTTACATGGGACTTCCGGTATCGATATCGGGTATCGCCGATATTTTAGTGATATCGGCGATACCATTCCGATTCCGATACTTTAGGATATCGGAAAGTATCGCTCAACTCTACATGTAACCGAACCACGTGCTGAAAGAACAAAGGCACCAATTCGGAGGAGGAAGGCAACTTAGGTAATGGCCAAAGATGTATCATCTTGGAAAACCTATCACAGATTACCCAGATAATGGTCATTCTCTGAGAAACAGGGAGTTCGGAAATAAAATCCATAGAAATATGGGTCCATGGCCTCTTGGGTACAGGTAATGGCATTAACAAACCACTAGAACGAGAGCAAGGCTTGAAACGAGAGCAAGTCCCACAGGACTGCACAAAGTCCCTGATGTCAGGAGACAAAGTAGGCCACCAAAAGGACCGACATACCAAGTCTCTGGTACCAAAAATCCCGGGATGACCAGCCAACGCGGAACAATGAATCTCAGAAATCACACTCTTTTTTCACTGGTCTGGGACAAACAATTTCCCATAGGGCAGCGCTCAGGTTTATCCTCTTGACACCCCTCCAGAGCCAGTCTCAAATTGGGCGAGATGGCGGAAAGAAATACACCCTCTTTCAAAATAACAGCAGGATCAGATAACTCAGAAGAATCCGCAAAGAAACTCCTCGAGAGGGCATCCGCCTTAACATTCTTAGTACCCGGAAGAAAAGAAACCACAAAATTAAAACGTGTGAAAAACAAGGCCCACCTGGCCTGTCTAGGATTAAGTCGCTTTGCTGACTCAAGATAAACCAGGTTCTTATGGTCCGTGAGGACCACCACCTGATGTTTGGCTCCTTCCAGCCAATGTCTCCACTCTTCAAAGGCCCACTTCATGGCCAATACTCCCTATTACCCACGTCATAATTATGTTCAGCTGGAGAAAATTTTGAGAGAAAAGGCACAAGTTACTCTTAGAGGTCTCTGGATCCCTTTGGGACAAAACGGCACCTGCCTCAATCTCAGAGGCATCAACCTCCACCTGAAACGGCATAGAAACATCAGGCTGCCGTAGAACAGGAGCAGAAATTAATCTCTGCTTAAGTTCCTGAAATGCAGAAACTGCCTCAGGAGGCCAATTCACCACATCGGAACCCTTTTTGGTCAGATCAGTCAATGGTTTAACAATACCAGAGAAATTACCAATAAATTTACGATAAAAATTGGCAAAACCCAAAAATCTCTGAAGAGCCTTCAATGAAGTAGGTTGAACCCAATCACAGATGGCCTGAACCTTGACCGGGTCCATTTCAATAACAGACGGAGACAAAATGAATCCCAGAAATGAGACCTTCTGTACACCTAAAAGGCACTTTGATCCCTTCACATACAGAGAATTCTCTCTCAAAATTTGGAACACAGTCCGAACATGTTTACATGAGAGTCCCAGTCGTTGGAAAAAATCAAGATATCATACAAATAAACGATCAGGAATTTATCCACAAAATCCCTGAAAATATCATTCATGAAGAACTGGAAGACGGAAGGGGCATTAGTAAGCCCAAAAGGCATCACTAGGTACTCAAAATGCCCCTCTGGGGTATTAAACGCCATCTTCCATTCATCCCCGTACTTAATTCGAATAAGGTTATACGCCCCCCTGAGGTCAAGCTTGGTAAACCAACTAGCACTTTTCACTCTGGAAAATAGGTCAGAAATCAAGTGTAATGGACTGATATTTAACAGTGATTTTATTCAGGAGGCGATAGTCAATACACGGCATCAATGAACCATCCTTCTTGGCCACTAAGAAAAAAACGGCGCCCAAGGGTGAAGAGGATGGTCTGATATGACCCTTCTCCATAGACTCCTTGATATAAGATCACATATCATCGTGTTCAGGTACAGATAAATTAAAAAGGCGACCTTTGGGAAATTTACCACCAGGCACTAACTCAATAGCGCAATCATAGCTCCTGTGATCAGTGACATTGACATAGCTTGATCAGTGACATTAGGTTCATCGTACAATAACCCCAGAGCCTGAAAAAATACATCAACATCATTCAAAACAGGATCCCAGGTGTCAAGAAAAAAGTCCAATCCTAAGGGTCGCCGCGCAGCAGAGAGATGATAATTTGAACCTGCTGTGCTGCGTTCCCTGATGACTTAGGCTTTAAGACAAAAAACAACTTACAGTCATTTTTAAAATTCAGAAATTTAGACCAATCCCCCAAAAATAAATCTGGTATGGGGATCCTAGGTTCCACAACAGGCAACCTAGCAAGATAGGTAGCAATACTCTGAACCTCAGTGGCAAGCTGATCCACATGGCCAGACAACTGTGCAAACTCCATTGAGAGAAAAAAAAAATTTCTCCTCAGTACCCAGAGAAAAGAGGTTGAAAAAAAATGCAACAAACAGAGTTTCCTTATTACTATTTTCCCCTTCTGTGAGTACCATACAATTTTCAGTTTTTGGGCCGGTTATACTGTTATGTTTCGGTAACTGAGGTGTAATAGCAAAAAATAGCAAAAGCGGTAATACACCAGAGAGGCTGGAACCTATTGGATTGCAGTAACCTGAACTAACCACACAAGTAGAGGTAGCCGTGGAGCATTCCTGCGTTGATCCTAGACGCCTCGTCACAGCCTGAGATATAACTACACCTAAAGGCAGAAAGATGAAAGCTATCTGCCCCGGAGCAGATCCCAAAGAAAATAGGAAAGCCCCCAAACATGTAATGGCGGTTAGAAAAGAAGAAAGCACAGACATAGACAGAAAATAGAATGAGCAAACGCTGGGGCCCAATCTGTCTAGACAGAAAAGTACAGGAAAGAATTCTGACTGCAATCCAAAAAAAACACTAACAAAAATATCAACACTTCTGATTGCCAAAAAACCTGAGATCACACGATCTCATCCACCTAAATCAGATCTCTGGTGTAACAAAACGCTATTCGAAAAATAAAAAGAAACAAAGGAGCAAAGAAAAAAGGCAGCCCCAAAAGGGAGCACAATTGCGCGCCAGACCCGCAAAAAGGGGGACAGGCATTCCACTGCAAGCGCAAACCAGCAGAGAAAAAACACAGAAAGGGGAAAAAAAAAAAAGCCAAAATTACTGAAGGAGACAGGAAACAAGTCTTTAAGCAAGACCAGCAGGAACTTGATAACCGGCAAAGGGTGCTCGGAATCAGGCCCCTTATATCCTACCATTTTTCCCCAGCTGAAGGCCATTGGAATCAGTTCATTACCCCCCAACCCCCGGGGAGCCCCGCCTGAGAAGCCCCCTCCAATATTCACAACAGGGGTTTTCAAGTAAACCCGAATTCCCCCGTCCCCCAAGAATCAGAGATGGGTCAAGATGCACACCCCTCTAAATATTTTTTCGCTACTTTACTCAACAACATTTTCCCCCGCATCTACTGAGCCAAATCTGACCTTTTGGAAAAACGGCCCCCTTTCCCCCTACAACCACCACCGGTGACACGAGGAAGGGCAGTAAATTGAAGAGGATGATGGGGTGACCCATTTTGATCCGGGTTGGCATCCCTTGGGGGAAAAGGGGGGCCGCCAATAGCTAAAAGGAAAGGGTCCGCAGCAGGGATCGACATTGAGCAGCGGTTTCTGGCGACCCGTACAGTCCAAAAAGGAAAATTTAAAAAAAAAAAATAAGTTCAGGACACTTGGGCCGGGCGGTCATATTACACAAGTCAAGCCCCGAAAATGATACCTTGTAGGGAAAACCAGTGTGGCAAATTTTTTACCAAAATCCCTTTTAGGAGGCAAAGTTTCTGGTAAAAGTGCGGGAAAACCTTTTTGCCGAGGGGAAAAAAAAACTGAAATTTGAATACCCGCGCAGCTTTCACATTTAAGCATCTCTTGCAAGGGTTACGGGCAAAAAACTACAAATACCCCCCCCGGGGCCCGGGGTTTGCACTGGCAACACCCGGGGAATTTCCTACCTGACAGTGGGGGGGCCCACTCGTGGGCACGGGACGCAAGGGCCCTTTTCAGACAAAAAAATGTCTGAATGTTGGGGGGCCACCGCCCAAACACACCGGGTAAAATAGAGGCCCGGGCCAGCCGACGCCCCAAGGCGGGCCCCCCCCCGCTTGCCCGGGCCCCAGCACTTGAAACTTACCTCCCCCTCTCCACCCCTTTCTCTTCCGGTTTTTCGCAGTACTTAGGGTTAGAGACACATGACTACGTCTGCAGCCCCCTTTTCCTAAACATGCAATGCAGAAGCGTAAGATGGATCTGTGGGAAACCCGGTAGAGCAATGCACACAAAAAGAGATATTTATTTTTTTTAAGTTTTGGGCAATATAAAAGGGGGCTTTACACTTGAGCATCATAGTAAGGGCTCATCTACACGGGGCTTCTAAAGGGGGCATAGACACTGGGGGCACTTTTTCGGGGGACATTACACACGGAGAATTTAAAAAAGGGGCCAAATTTTAAAATGGGGGCTTATATTGGCCCATATACACGGATACATCCTGGGAAACCCCAAAATTTGGGGCAATCAAAAGGGGAAAAACCCAAACTGGAGTTTTCAGGAAAATTTAAAAGGATCTTAAAAAGGGCCCAAAAAATGGATTTTTTGGCCCCTTTACCGGGGAAATTGGGCCCACAATTTGGGGTTCTAAAAAGGGGAAAAAGGGCGTCCGGGGTTTTAAAAAGAATATTTAAAAAAAAATGCACTCCATTTGGGGCCCTTTTAAATGGTTTAAAAAAGGGGCTTAAAAGATTATTTTTTTAATGGGTTCCGGGGGCCCTAAAAAAGGGGAACAGGGGGAAAAAAATTGGGTTGGGTCCGGTATTACGGGGTTAAGGCCCTTTTGATGGGAAAAAGGGGGCCCCCCAATTATTTCAATATTTTCTTAACAAGGGTTTTTTTTTGGGACCCTATTTGGAAATTTTTTCAGATATTAGCCATAAAGATGGAACTTAACCCCTTATTTTAAAATTTTAAGGGGCCCCCTTTTTTTGGATGGCGCACAGGGGGCCTAAAAATGAAAAAACTTTTTTTGAATTTTAAATTTTAACATGAACGTATATATTTTAAAATTAAGTATTTTTCATTGAAAATACTTCATTTTTTCCCTTGGAAAAAATTGTGGAAAAATGTTAAAGGGGGGGCACTCTTTCCCGGGGACCCAAAAAAACAATTTCCAAAATAACTCCCATTTTCAACTTTAATTTTTAAAATTTTAAAATTTTTAAAATGGGGTTGAAAAAAAAAAAGAATTTCATTAAATTGAGTGGATGTTCCCCCCTGGTTTTTTCCCCCTTAGCGGTTTTTTATCACCCCCCAAAAATTTTCCCCCGGGGGACCCCAAAGGGTTTTTAAAAAAACCCACCCTAAAAAGGCAAATCCTTTCCTGGCAAATTTTTCAGGGGTCTAGTCAATTTTACAAATTTTTTGGAAAATTTTTTAAAAATTTTCTTTTTTTTCCCCCCTTTTTTTAATTTTATTTTTTCCTCCAGTTTTTCCTTGCTTTTAAAAAAGTTTTACGTCCCGGGGGGGGTTTTTTGCGGCGCGAAGGGGGGGCTTTTTGCCTTTCATTTTTGGATGGGGCCCAACATTTTTAAAAACTCCTTTTACCCGAACAGGATGGATATAATGAGGCAACCAATGATGGGGCCCCCCCTAAATCCCGGAAAAAAAGGGGC